>CP136062.1:165640089-165727589 GCA_032622095.1 Siphonodentalium dalli
CACAAATAGTCGGTGTCAAAAAATTTAACTTTAAGATATACTTCCAAAACCATAGCTCGTTTTTTCAAATCTGATATGGTCAATATTTTCCGTACCCCAAATTTCACATCCATATATAAGCACAGGTCCCCAAAACAAAAACTGACCCCATCCCAATGATAATTAATCCTATAAAGTATCTTTGAGGTGGGGTAAATGTTTGTTTTGGGGACCTGTGTATATAAGCACTGGTACCACCGTTTTTTTCTTCATATAAATCAATTATGGTAGACAGGCTGAGTTTAAGTTTTCGCGTATACCAAAAATAGTATTCAGTCATTTCGTGAAATGTCTGACCACTAATTTCAGTTATTTCATGAAATGACTGGATATTTCACTCATTTCACGAAGTGACTGGCCCTCACAGTGGTTTCACGAAATGACTAGTTTCACAATCTGACTGTAACATATACACTCCCGGAGATTGCTGCGCGGGTATCCTGATCACGCAAATTAAATCGCGGAGATCCCCTAAAATGGGCGAAATATGTTAATTTTAATGAGGGAACGGGTGCGAATATGTCAATTGATACGTATTTTAAACAAATAACGACACGATCATCATAATAGGTCTGTTCTATCAATTATATATGCGCCGAGTTCACTTGGTGCAAATCAAACGGCGATAATTAAACATCCTCGTGTGCCAGAAGGACTCCTTAAAGTTGTGAATAAGATGAAGAATATTTATTAGATGTTATTTAACAAGTCAAATAATATAATTTGATTGACTTGTTAAATAACATCTAATAAATAATCTTCATCTTATTCACAACTAACTAATGAATAATATTATTTGATTGACTTGTTAAATAACATCTAATAGATATTCTTATTCACAACTTTAAGGAGTCTTTCTGGCACACGAGAATATTATAGTCAATTCAATGTCAAATCGCGCCTTTCGCCGGAAAGCAGATGGGAACAGCCCGGACGAAGTCGGGCCCACCAGCCAGTGTAATAAAAAGCGAGACAGCTTGAAGAATGTATGTATAACACGAGAAACGGGAAAACGTGGTATATGGAAGTATCCAAATTTCCCACATGGAATTTGAAAGCTAGTTTATTTATAATTATATTATAATTTCTATTTATGGCTAATAATATGGCTGAATAGGTCACTCTCACCGGTTTTCTGTGATAAAGTTACCCAGGTTCCTGATAAAGTTACCCAGGTTGGAGAAGAATGCGATAAAGTTACACAGGTTAATAATAGTTCATGTTTAGCAAAAAATTATTGATTTTTGTGAACAAAATGACGAACTACAGTACTAATATGTCTTAATTTATGCTTGATAATGGCTATTACTTGCCAAAAATGACCAATATTTCCCTCTGTCACTTTTAAATCGAGTTGATATTGTGAGATTTGCTTAACCTGTGTAACTTTATCACAATTCTCACCAACCTGGGTAACTTTATCACAAAATTAGGAACCTGGGTAACTTTATCACAGAAAACCGTGAGAGTGACCTATTATATAGATAATGAATGGCTTGGAGTTGACTATGCCAACGACAAGACATTCATTATTTATTATATTATATCGAACATTTGTCGGCATTGGTGCCAATTCTTACACAATTTCTCTGTCTGATTTGTCACAATTTTATTTACCGTGAATTTTGGAAATCGGTCTCAGATTTTACAATTTACGGCAATCTTTTGACGATGGCAGGGGAGCTTAAATATGTTATTAGTTACATCTAACAGTATCTCTTCGTGATTCATGCATTTATTTCTATAAATATGTCATTAGCAAAAACATTTTGGCGAAATTTTATAAGTTAACTTGCTTAACTTCGACTAAAACGGAAATAACGTCCACTGGCATTACAAAATTAGGACTGGCCGCTTGCCAACTAAACGGACAAACTATTAAATACAATGGATAGCAATGATCGGGCATTTGTAAGATCATTATAGTACGCCAATAAATCTAATGATATACCAACATTGCAACAATTATCGTACAAGTTATACTTTAAGATTGGCCGTATTTTCAAGGCGGCAACCCGATTTCGCGAAATGAGTTTGTTACTATAAATAGAAAAAGAATAGTAGGCATGTAGGAATCCTACTGGGGTACTATCGTAAAATAGTATAGCAGTGTGCAGCCAATCAGAATGTGAGAAAGTCACGTGAGATATAATATTCAGCAATAGTATAGCAGTGTGCAGCCAATCAGAATGTGAGAAAGTCACGTGAGATATAATATTCAGCAATATGATCTTGGTGGCGTTACCACTTCTGATTGTGGTTTTCTTGTACAGAATGGTTTAGATTTTGTCTCTCGCAAGAGGCAGTTAATACATGGTGATATATACACCATTGTCTGACGGGGGAGTGTGTCAACTGTTAAGTGGCCTGTTGCTGGATAACTATATTCATTTGAACAATACATTTGTATACGTTATGTGACACTTGATATTTCTTAGTTCTTAACAGTAAAGATGCCTTATGTGCACTCGGCCTTGTAAAGTAGAATTTGGCTATGAATTTTTCGCGTAAGTGTTAAAAAAACCGAACAAACTAGTAATGTATGGATTTCATCTCCCCACTTGTTCTTTACAAAGTGTACATATGCGGTCTCTAATTGGAATTTCGGTGCTACTCCATGATTACGCGTTCCGAAGCGCATTATAGTATGTGCCTCTGCTTTCGTAAGCTTGCAAAGGTAAGTCTCAGTTTCAAATACTTCTTTGATTTCTCTGTAAAATAGATATTTATTGGATGCTGCCATCGTTCTTCGCCAGTGGTTTATATACATATCTTTGAGTCACGTTTTTGTCGTTTCTTGAAACCAGTTGGGGTTTATACTATATTATGATAAAGCCAGACATGCATAAGGCCCATTTCACGAAGAGTATTTTTTTTACGAGATTTAACCAAGGGTGGGTGTATTCATTTTTAGGGCTGTTAAAATCGTTATATATTGTATGATACAATTTCATACAATACGAATGATAATTTAGATTTAGATCCACTAACAAGCCTCGCCCAATAATTTAAAATTCTGCGTTTAATTTTAAATCCAATCGATAGAAGGCCCAACTCACCATATACACAAATAGTCGGTGTCAAAAAATTTAACTTTAAGATATACTTCCAAAACCATAGCTCGTTTTTTCAAATATGATCTGGTCAATATTTTCCGTACCCCAAATTTCACATCCATATATAAGCACAGGTCCCCAAAACAAAAACTGACCCCATCCCAATGATACTTAATCCTATAAAGTATCTTTGAGGTGTGGTAAATTTTTGTTTTGGGGACCTGTGTATATAAGCACTGGTACCATCGTTTTTTTCTTCATATAAATCAATTATGGTAGACAGGCTGAGTTTAAGTTTTCGCGTTTTTCATATTAGGGAAACATTGACCGCTTCGCTTCCTCGCACCTACGTTTAATTTCGGAGTTAAAAGATCCAGATTTGCTGAATATTATGCCGAGATATTTGTCGTTTTAATTATTTTACCATCAAGCTTGAATGTCCTACTGTGATTTTTGTTATGTCCGAAATTTTCTTGTTCAGATTAAAAATTTTTCGCACACCGGGCCGAACAACCATGATCAGCTCGGTGTGTCCTGGTCTCTTGTCCGTAGCCGTGTGTATTTTTCTGGAGTTAGACCACTAGATGTTAGGATTTATGCAATTTTCAGGTTAAAATATTTTAATGTTCTCATACCGGTAATATAGAACCACGGTTGATGAATATATACGATATTAGGCCTGAGCACTGAGGTGCAAGGGCGGGAGGTGCAAATGGAATTATGCAAAACTTGTGTTTGGTCCGATTCTGATTCAAGATTCAAAGGGGGTGCAGTTCGAATTCCCCAATGTGGACACCCCCCCCCCACGGAGACTCTCTAGCCACGTTCACACGGGAATAATGTCATAGCGACATGTATATAAAAGACTCATTCCACTGAGTGGTATTTATATTAACCCTTTACCCAACAAACCGGCCAAAAACGGCCTAATAAAGCTGCAACAGCCTAAAATATCTTCGGTCTGTCTCAATAGAACCATACAAATATGGATGAGATGTTCTCACTTATCCGGCAGGTATTGTTTCGGAGGTAGGTGTGATAATCCTCAACACGAAAGAGTTACCGCTTATAGTCTGTATCGGCAGTTACTTAGGTTTTTAACTGTTTTTACAGTTTTTTCATTTGGGCTGATTTACCGGGATTTCATTTGAACAACAGTTGCCTCTGGCAGGAGAGTGGAGCGAAAAGGTCGTGCTTGCTTCGAATAATGATGTACCATCCGTATCGTATCAAGTTATACAGAATGAATTTACTGAACCGCTTGAATCCAACCACAACCCGGTAACGATACCACAACGCGATAAAATGGTAAAACCCATCGGCGGGGAAGCAAGAAGCGGAATTACAGCGTATCATCTAATAGTACCATCAGAGACACCATTCACCTCAGTCATCAACCGAAAAACCAAACGCAAAGAAGAAAATAAAAAATAAAAAATAATCACCATCACAAAATGCTTACTTTTTTTTTTTCTTTTTTTCTTTCCACCAATAAAGGCAACAACATGAGGGATTAAGGTGAGGACCATTCGGTCCTTCCGACAATCCCGGGCTTGCCCCCCAAACCACTCGTTCACGAACAACAGTTGCACTTAACATTTCCAACTGCCCTTCTCTATAAACTCTCTTGTAGTGACGCAGAGTGTTGTTGATGCTCCTGTATTTTCTCTGCTGTGGTCGTGGTAGTTTTTGGTGGAGTTTTGCTCGGGATCTGTACAGTGATGCTTTAACGGAATAGAACGTCGGAACCTTTGCAATGATGTCAGAATGTGTTTCTTCTGTCCGCAAATCTGCAAAAGGAAAATAATATCATTTTACAGATCGGTATATAATAAAGAGCGTTATCAATTACGATATGGTAGATAAGAATTGTTTTTGTTTTGAATATAACTTATTTTGTATACTTGTTGAAATAATTGACATATCGTACAGTTAACAAAGAGCGTTTATGATATTTTGATAAGAATTTTTTTTCAAAGATATACATACTAGATATTTCTTCCTGGTAGATAGCAGTGACTGCTCTGGATGTATGTCGAACTAAGGTTTTAAGCTCTGCGATGATGGTTTCAGCAGCAACTTGGGCCCGGTCTGAGTGGTGGTTATGCTGGCTTTTGTAGGATGTGACGATGTCGTTATTGGTATTTACAGTAGCGCTGCAGGTCTTTGAACATCATCGCCAATGTACACTGTCGTTTCTTCGAGACTTATCGCAGAACTTATAGTGGTTAAAGACGATATATTTACCACCGCGATCATTAGGAATGAAATTAATATGTACTTGAGCGTTTGCCATTTTGATATGATCTGTCTTATAAGTATGTGGTTGGGGGGGGGGGGGGGCTATCCCGGGATGGTCGAAAGGACCGATAGACTCTTTCCTTCACCCCTCATTTTATTGCCTTTATTGGAACCATGAAAAAAAGAAGAACAAAAAAGAGCATTTTTATCCATTTTTTTATAATTATTTTATTTTGTGTTTCTTTTCTCCTGGAGATGAAGGAGACGGAGCTGGTTTCTGTCTTAATTGTCGTAGTTGGTATTCTTTTTCCTGTTGTTCTTGTATTTTGTTCCATTTTTCAGCTTCTGCCATCACTGCTTCTGCTTTCTTCTGCATATTTTGAAGCTTTTGTAGATTTTCTTCATCTTCGTTAGGAGCAGGGGGTGGTGATTCCTGCACCTCTTCCGCGATGCTGACGGGGACACTGGAGGAGGTGATCTGTCTTTGTGAGCCTCTGTAATTTATATGTTAGCGTGAGAACAGTTATGCCCTGTGTCAATGCATTCTCTTATATATGCGAGTCGACCATAGGTCGCCTCGCATATATAAGAGAATGCATTGGCCTAAAAAAATCTTTTTTTTAACACTTTTTACCATTTTTTCTTACATTCTTTAACAATTTTATAATTTTTAATGTGTTAAGCCAATGCATTCTCTTATATATGCGAGGCGACCTATGGTCGACTCGCATATATAAGAGAATGCATTGACACAGGGCCGTTCTGTTGAGTCATTAAACGACATGATCCATACCTCAGAATTAGGTGACACGCTTTTGAACAAAAGAGTTTTTTTTTCTAAAAACAAAATTAAATCAAACAATTCAAACTGAATCCTCACTAAAAGCACAGAACTGGAAATCTAATAATGTAATATGTTACACTCACTGGTTCATATATGGCAGGGAATGTGAGCAGAATAAAACAGGGTCACCATTTTCGTTTCACGTAGAGGCCCTTGAAACAAGTGGAAACAAGTGGAAACAGTGAAATTTTCATTGCAGTCCGTTTCAGAGTCAGTTTAGAAATCATCCTTTTCAACTTTCAGACCATGCTTGGTATTCCGTGCACTTGATGTTTACTCACAGGATACAAAATGGTGGATTTGTTTGTTTAAATTGTTTTTTTTATTTTTCTGAGATCATGGAAACGCTGGAAACAGAGGAAACAAACCATTCCCGAACAATATTAAGACTCGGGAGCAATTTTATTTCAAGTTGATTCAGTGGAAACATCACGAAACAAACTGGGACAGTGGTAACACTATATATTTTTATTTAATTTATTTTTTTGTTTTTTTCTGATACGATGGAAACAGATGAAACAGAGGAAACAAACCATTCCCGAACAATATTAAGACTCGGGAGCAATTTTATTTCGAGTTGATTCATTCAGTGGAAACATCACGAAACAAATTGGGACAGTGGTAACACTATATATTTTTATTGAATTTATTTATTTATTTTTTTGTCTGATACGAGTTTTGGAAGAAGTGCAACAAATTCGCACACATGTATCTTATCGTCGAAAATAAAGCAAGTCTTGCACTTGTTAAATGTTCTAGCTTTGCAATAATCAACTGATTTCAAGATATACTATGTCAATGGAACATTTAGTATTGGAAAACATTTCCGTGGCAACTAATTCTGAAACAACCCATTTGCGCGCCACCTTAACTCTTTTGTGGGGTTCATGACGGGAGCTGGGCTGGTGCAGCATTCAAGATCCTGTTCCAGTACATTCTCTCATATATGTGAGTCTCCCATAGCGAGAATTCACTGGCTTACACGGTCAAGGTAAATAATGTTAGACTAAAGTATTTATATCTATATATGTGAGACTCGCATATATAAGAGAATGCATTGGCACCGGGTTTTCCCAAAATTTCAGGAAGTTCCAGTCATGAAAAGGTTAAAGGATATTTTACAGTGCACCTGGGTCTGGTGATAACGATATACACTGTGTATCTGTTTCTACGAATGTCCACCCGATTCACCTGATTTCCGAGAAATTCAGAACCCTTGCATTAATTCCAGGGTAACCAGGCAGGCCATAGACGATTAATGATTTATGCTCACGAATCCATATGAATACAGAGAAATACGAAGAATTATTTACAAAAGGAATACGCACCCAGGTCACAACAAAGAGGGTAGATAAATAGTCTTACGCAAACACGTGAAATTCCAACATTAAATTATGATATCATTCAATCATCGCGTGGAGTTCACGCTCTTTAGAAGCCTGTGTGATCGATTAGAGGGGCCCATTCAAGTGCGAACATATAACCTGCACAGCATGTTGACTAGAACTACAACAAATACCATGACAACTTGGGCGTCGTATAACACCACGAACATTGTCGAACCGATGTCATACATTTTTTTCGCTATAGCCCCCCTCTTCAATCGGAGGAGAAGGTATACACAGAGCGTACGCAGTCACACTGACATGGGTGTAACCCAGAATACCCGACATCCCTTGTCCGAAAGTATCGATATGCATGTTAACTAAATACTATTTAGCTCGAATATTCACATTCCGTTCGTGGATGTGTGGACCGGTTGTCGTTGTGTTGAATTGTTTATTCCTCCAATGAATGAAGATAGTATATACAACATATATTAAATACAATTATATGTACACATGTATAGTATTATCGTATGCGCTCGATTGTATGTATTTTTTTCTTCTTGAAACGTATTTTATTTGCAAATAATACAAAAGGGATTGGGGCACGAGTTTTTAAACTTATGAAGCCCCTCTCCCAATGCAGTCGATTTAGATACAAACTGTTTACAAGATGACAGCTGAACATATTTACATGCATGATTTTGTTATTTTGTAGTGATTGATGTAGTGCCTTCCAGATCATATTGCGATACGGGTTACGGCTGGTTTGGTAGCTATAACATTTGGTGGGGTTTGTGTGATTTTTGTTCGTTTTAACTACTGTTGGAGCAGGGTTTTGTGCAAAGGGGTATTTTCTTCATATATATATATATATGTTAGTCAAGACTTAGTGTTAGTCAGCTACTCTGGAAGACAGTACATACGGTATATCAAGATAATAGAGAACTGGTGATTGAGTGGGGGAGTAAGTCCATAAGTGGGTAGCCAGTATAGTAGCGTGTAGTGAGAAGCGTCGGAGTTGTCTGCGACCCCTTTGAGTAACGTCGGAGTGGTCTGTGGGCTCTTTGTGCAGCGTCGGAGTGGTATGTGGCCCCTTTGAGTAGCGTCGGGGTGGTCTGCTGTCCATTTGAATAGCGTCGGAGTGGTCTGCGGGCTCTTTGTGTAGCAACGGAGTGGTCTGTGGCCCCTTTGTGCAGCATCGGAATGGTCTGCAGCCCCTTTGTGCAGCATCGCAGTGGTCTGCGGCCCCTTTGTGCAGCATCGGAGTGGTCTGCGGCCCCTTTGTGTAGCATCGGAGTGGTCTGCGGCCCCATTGTGCAGCATCGGAGTGGTGTGCGGCCCCTTTGTGCAGCATCGGAGTGGTCTGCGGGCTCTTTGTGCAGCATCGGAGTGGTCTGCGGCCCCTTCGTGCAGCATCGGAGTGGTCTGCGGCCCCTTTGTGCAGCATCAGGGTGGTCTGCGGGCTCTTTGTGCGCGCACATTTTGATCTCAGACAGGCTCCCTCTCCGGAAGCTTTTATTGCGATTTAAAAAATATATAAACATTTAATTTTTTTTTAATATTTTTGGTTAAAATTCGTCCTGGGGTCTTGGAGAAAAATCGCCAATAGGCAGACAGATTCTACTTTTTTTTTTATAAACATACCTTTTAGAAAAAATGGAGAATTATCACAACAGTTTTCTGATGATGACTGAGATAATAATTTATTTTTGTAAATGCGCAATATATATCAACGAAATTCGACTACAGGCCTGGGCAAATCCGTCAGGGATAGTGAACATTGATCACCCATGCTGTTTGTTCTGATGTTTTGTGACACCAAATATCAGTGTGCATATAATAAGCTATCTATCTAATAACACGAGAGGATATTTTAACTTCCATAAACAAGACTGTTGATCAGGTAAGTAGGCCTGGTAAAGTATATGGGGCAATCTATACTCCTTCAGGGATAATGGATATTGATATGTGCATGCTGTTTGTTCTGATGTTCTGTGACACCAAATATTGGTGTATGTATATACAATAACAAGCTATATATCTATGACTTCAACAGGCAAGACTGATGATTAGGTTAGTCTTCTTCTTCAGAATACGGCGTGCAGTCAATGTCTGACTATAATAAGCGCCTGGAGGACATGGTTGGTCTAAACTGATGACTCTTTCGGTGTTAATCAGATGTTTGTGAGTCACATTGGTTTAAATTTTGGTGCGCCATCAGGATCTGTGTTTTATTTTTGTTGGGGTTTTTTTGCTATAGGATAAAATCAGTTTAAAACTATTTGCAATTGTTGGTGGTTTACAGAAGTTTGCGTCAGTTTGCGCGATCAGTGACTGGGTGCTGTCTGCAGTCAGTTTAGATTTGAAGATTTTCGGGTCGGGTAGTAAGGTTAATGCTGATGGTAAGTGGTTAAATTCTGCTATGGTTCTGGGGAAGAAAGAATAGTAGTGGGCATCTATGTTGGAAGATATTGTGCGGAATGTTAGCTTCTGTTCATCATTGTATCTTGTAGTAGTGATTTTAGGAATTAGGATTTTATTTGGGTATGTTAAAAGTTCCTTGTTAATTATTTCTGAGAATAAAGTTAGTCTGGTTTGAGTTCGGCGCTCTTCAAGTTTTTGCAATTTTATTTCACTGAGCATGTTGGTTACCGAGCTGGTGTAAGGGTAGCAATTGCATATATATCTAGCTTCTCTTCTTTGGACCGATTCTAACATGCTGATTTGGTCTTCGTTGTGTGGGTCCCAGATGGTGGTTGAGTATTCCATTAGAGGTCTAATAAGTGCTGAGTATGCTCGTTCTTTGGTGGTGCCTGGTAGAGTATGGAACCACCTCTATTCTACATGGGATAATGAACATTGATGTTATGCAGTTTGTTCTTATGTTCTGTCACACCAAATATTGTTATATGCGGTACTCATGGCAGTCTGAGCTAGACGACGTTGCCACATGTTCGAACTCCGACGTGGCCGAAAATCGCGACCAATGTTAGTGTAAACATATTTATTCCATTCATAATATATAGATTTGACAACAGTTTTTACAATAAAATAGAATAGTATAGATGATCGATTGATTGGAAAGGGGGTTAAACAACAAGCCCAATGGTTTTGTTAAGTGGTCGACCATGTAACCACGCTAATGACGGGACGCTAATTTTTTGCTCTTTTTTTTATGGGTCTTATTTATAAATTTCAAGCCAAATGTTCTCGGATCAACTGAACCACTAACTCTGATTTGCAATGTGAAGTATAACTGTCTCATGTTTTGCTGGATAAAAGAAATCGAAGCATGCTAAATGAATATATTGTGGGATTTTCTACCTGAAGTGGACTCTACGATCGCCAACAACACGGACGCCACATCTAATCAAAGCTCTAACCAGCACCAGGGTAACAGAAGCTCTGGCAAAAGTGATGCAGACCTTAGTCCGTTCAGTAGCTTCATCAATCGCTAAGAATTAAATCGCCAAAGTATGTAAGGACGACATAGTAACAATGGATATCCTCAACAAAGAACTATCTAAACGCGATGCCAAAATAAACGAACTTGAATTAAAACTTAAAACTGAAGTTGAAACGCGAGAGCAACTTGTAGGACCATCAGTGAAACAAGGAGCTTGATTCAGTGCTCCACCCCCCCCAAAATCCAGTCGTAAGTCAGGATTGTTTTAAACTGTGCCATTGCATTCTCTTATATATGCGAGTCGGCCATAGGTCGCCTCGCATATATAAGAGAATGAATGCATTGGCCTAACAATTTTTTACAATTTTAATAATTTTTTCTTGTATTCTTTAACAATTTTATAATTTCACCCATACAGAGCCCCAGACAAACATGAGCAGACGACACTCTTCTATATGCTTCTATATATGTGTGGGGCTCCCTGCAGGGTAATGGATGTTTTTTATTTTATGTCCTAAAAATTGTAAGAAACATTTATTTAAAAAAAAATGATAAAAAAATTGTTAGGCCAATGCATTCTCTTATATATGCGAGGCGACCTATGGTCGACTCGCATATATAAGAGAATGCATTGGCACAGGGTAAAAAAAATCCCGACAAAACCAATTCTACCCGTGCACCTCCTCGCCAACTAATATTCCGGTTTCCTTCTTACCGCTGGAGAAAATCAGGCTATGACATGAGACGTGCAGTGTCGTGCACTGAACGATTTCATTCTTCTGAATATCCTGGCAGGCTGTTAATAAACGAGGACCTCACCGTTACCCGTGCCTGAATATTTAAACGCGCATGCATGCTAAAAAAGGACTCGAAAATAGCGGAGTGTTGGACCTTCGATTGTAGCATTTTGTCAGAAGGTCATTAGGATGTTCTGTCGAAAAACTCACCACTGCCAGGCAGCTTTAAAGTGTCACTTGTTCAAAATGGCATTCGATCACACACAGTGTCAATAATTCAACCGCAGATGCCAATTCGTCACCACAGCTGTGTGTATTATGTTTGCATGTTATTTGTATGATATATATTATTTTGTGTAAAGCCCGAGATCCGTGGCTATAAACTGTATTATTATTATTATATATATACATAATGAACCTTAGATTACTTAAATTAGTAAGTTTCCAAATTCTAAATTCTAAATTGGAGACTTACTAAATCATTGAGGACAATAATTTATCTCTTCTAAATCAGCTGTGATATATAAGTATTTTGCTAAACGATTCAATGAAAATCTAGATTCATTTTTCATTAGTTTCCATTTCTGTATGGTTGGCCACACTGTGTAGGAACTGTTAAGTCGGAAGTCGTTCTTTCGCCGATTTGTGATGGTTCTTGACTGATTTGTGACGGTTCCTTGTGATCCAAATTATACATTTTCGCGAGTTTTTGACAGTTAAATCGCAATTTTTGAGCCATCTAGGTGATAATTCGATTAGTGTTTCCATTCCCCTCATAATCTATGGTCCCAAATAACGTAAACATAATGAAAATCCTATTGTGCTAGTAATAACAACGACGAAACTGCGAATTGTGATATCTCGATCGGTTCTCACCCGATCGAGTCGGTTCTCTCCCAATTTAATCGGTTATGTCCGGGAAATACGATGACTATTATTTGGAAGGATACGTGAAAATAATCAAGTGAACACAACGAAATATCAATTATGTTGAATTTACACCACAAGTTTATGATCAATTTCGGTGAGTTACACTGCCTTCTTATATATCAGTATGTGTCAACAGTAGTAACAGAATCTTTCACTTTATTGTGACGCAAAGCATGCAATTTGACATAAATGGTCAATGTGAACTGCGAAGACTGACTTTTCCCCAAAAACCAATCATAATGGTCGACTGATTCATAATGGCCGCCACTTTTTTTCAATATGGTCGCCACTTTTTTTCAAAATGGTCGGCACTTTTTTTCAAAAAGTCGCATTTTTCAGTTTGTATTTAACTTATACGAACCACGTGACTTCCATTCCTTATTCGAAAATGGCCGCCGCCCATGCAGAGGGGTTCATATAAGTGACCCATGCCATTTCTCAGTTCCTTTATATATTAAGGTCAAACAAAGCGTGCTGTAAGTTGCCCCCAGACGCCTTAATAGTCCCCACAAACCCCACACGGTCCATACTCTAGCAGCGGGTGGAGCGAACAAGTCAGATTTTATTTGGCTTAATTAGTTCCTCTCTGCTAGAGCGTTAACACGAGTGAGTTGTGCGGTCGCGACTTCGGTTGTAGCTGCCCTCGTGTTAATGCCGGAGTGAGACGGTTTTGGATTAGGCTCAGGACGGATTATGGAGCTAATCCCTGACGCTGCGTTAGCTGCTATGCAGAGAAGTCGGTTAGTGGACGCTGTTAGTTGGTCTCTCCAAGCAAACAGGGGCTCTCTGGTTCTCTGCGTAGAATTCCGGACAGAAGATGCTGGCATCCAGAAGTCTTCTGCCACGGACAGGAACGCCAAGACCCACCGTACAGTGAAGAAGGGGCCTCCCAAGAGGAAGACGCCATCCAAGAGAAGGAGGGACGCCGCCAGACGGGCAAAGTGGAAGAAGAAGAAGGGGGTGACTGTTGATCTGCCAGTCACCCCTCCCCGTGTGGTTCAGCCGACGTCCAGTGTCACAGCCGGTAGGTCGGAGTTGTCTGAGAGACGCCCAGACGACCCGACCTGCATGGAGACAGGCGACATCGTACCAGCTAACAGGGACTCCGTGGATCTGCCGGAGGTCCCTGCTGTCGTCGTCGAGGCGAACGGAGACAGGGACGTGGACACCACCCCAGATGTTCCTGCCGCCAGCTTCGACGTGGAGTTGGACAGCTTGCCACCACGGACACCGGAGTTCCATCTCATCCCGGTATCCCCCAGCTCTACCACCAGCAACAACAACATCAGCACAGACACCACCCGCTCTGTGGAAGAGGTCATCGCCGAGTCAAACAGAGCCATGGCCAGGGCGAAAGAGGAGCAGAAACTACAACTCCAAAAAGTTCAACTTTTTATACAGCAGCACCAACAGAAATCTCAATCTCCTCCATCTCCACAATCGTCATCAGAAAAACCTCCAAAAAGAAAGAAGAAGAAGAAAAAATAATCTAAATTTGTTATTGTATTTGATTGTATCTTTTTTTTTTTTTTTTTTTTTTTTATTAAAGGCAAAAACATGAGGGATTAAGGAAAGGTGCCTCTCGGCCCTTTCGAGAATCCAGGGCTAGCCACCCAAACCACTCACTCTACACGGTCCAAAATTGACGGCGGTCAACTGAATTTGGATCGGGGGGTGTTTATGGTGTCTTGTGGACACATGTTTTAATTTCATTTTGTCCACAGTTGTCATTTCACATTGAGGCAGTATGAAGTGAGTCCGAGTCGATTTAGCCAGTCCGTGTACCGGTATATAGTTTGTAATTAAGTTCGTTTTAACTCTATTTTGGGCTTACTTGTGCAATTTGGGTTATTTATATAAATGCTTCATATATAAATAGGCATCTAAGCATATACGAGCGTACTAACATTTCACTCGATGATATTTTGGATGGTTCGAGCGAATTTAAAATTATATTTAATAAAATTAAATAAATACACATAAAACATGGTTTATTCCCAATATGTTGGTGCACAACTCCATAACAAAACATCACAAATTAATGTAAAAAGATTATGTGCTTATTGCTTGCTTGTTTTATTTGTCCAGTCGTTCCTTGTTTACGTATTATATAGTTTTTTTTATTAAATAACATTTGATATTTTAATTTGATTTATTTCATAATTAATTCCTATGGGATCAAAATGGTTGGAAACTAAAAATTGTAATCAGATGTAATCGAAAAGTAATCAGTTACATTTTACTAAAGTAATTGTAATCGTATTCAATTACATTTGACAAAAATGTAATCAATAATCGTAATCATGTAAATCAAAATAAATTGTAATCGTAATCGATTACATTGGCATGTAATCGCCCCAACCCTGGCTAGAATTGAACACATATCCCACCTGGAACTTTCAACCACAGACCTTCATTTATCAATTAAAGTCACTTGGTGGTTTGCGCTCCAAAATACGTGTAATAATAGTCGCTTTTTAAGTTTTCCAGATATAGATATAGCTCGATAAACACTTAAACAACTTTTCTACAAGCACTAAAATAATGTCACAGAAAGACATATTGGAGTCATGAAAAATACAACCTGATGTTTGGGTTCCAAACAAAAACAGCTATTTGCACGACATTGAACAGAAAAGAGCGTTCCGTGTTAGTCTATTTTTGATATGGTAGAAATAAATAGCCTTTGTTTCACTTCTGTGCGAAAAATTGTAAACAGCTGGAAAGGTATGTATTTCTTAGAGCATATGAGGCCGGTATATATACATGTACTTATCAACATGTGTAATTGCAACTAATCGTATACATCCTTAGAAATTACATAGACGAAATAATATCATGACAGTAGATGCCTAATTTCATTGGGTCAAATATGCGGGCGTGCACGATTATATATGATCCTATACCCAACATGACTTTCAATATGTTGTATCTGCCACTCGAAGTGAAGGTAATGCCACTTAATCTTCTGTTATAATATATAGCTATACTCTTATTTCTGAATACACTTGTTGGATTATGTAGGTAACATCCGCTGCAACCATTATCGGGGTTAAAACGTCTGTTACACATAACTAAATGACCCCAAACTGCAGAAATCGTTCGAATGAATATCATGTAAAGAACCGTCACAGCCGTGATTACCTTGAAATAGAACCGTAACACTCATAAGTTGTGATTAGGAGGCTAATGCTCCAAATTATCGACACACATCGGGATATTTCTTCAGCTATTTTACAGAAGAAAAACACAGGTACAATTATTACTCAGTGCTCGTCTTCAGAATGCGTTTCACAGTCGGTATGCCACCGAAAACAAAGAAATTACGTTTACATGGCTTGATTTTCAGTGATTACATGTTGATAGTTACACGTTAACTCGCTATATCCGAGTTAATTATGATCTAAAGTTCAGGTTTCGGTAAAACGGAACTTATACAGTCACTGTTCGTTCAAGAAAGTTTAATGTATTTAAGATATATATAATTATGCGTGATTTTGTCCCGAAAATGATAATTTTTAATCATAAGGAACCGTAACAAATCAGTCAAGAACCATCACAATACCGGCGATAGAACGACTACCGATGTAACAGTTCCTGCAAAGTGGTTGCCAGTGACAATATAATGTAAGAGCCCTGCGGCTTTACCAGCGCGTACCTATGAATAGGCATGTGCAGTTTTAAGCATTGCCTTATTTGGAAACATGAATATCAATGAGATTTCGCAAAATAAATTGGAGTATCACTAGAATCAGTCTGCGCGACTTAGACTGTACCCGCGGTCATACGCCAGATTTGATTTAACTTCCGGCGTGATTTCTCGGAAAAATATATTTTGCAAAACCGGTCTCAGCATGCATCAAGATATAAAACGCCGCTCTGTAAGAGACACAATCATTCACCTGTCTACCCAGATATCGTGATCAGAAGATAGAAGGACAAATTAAAAAATGAATTTGTTCGGATTTGTCACCGTGACTGCGGCCGTCTCTCTAACTATCCGTAAGTACATGCATATGCATAAGGATATGAAATATTACATAGTATTTTGGCTGCTACGAGCATATGCTACACTATTTTTCAAACAAACTGATACCTCATGTGTGTCCAAACTCACATTTGTTTGCTCTACCATTCTGACCAAAAGTCGTCAGTCCGAGGATTTTCCCCGATGTGTTTACTAATGTATTCTCCGAACATTTCTATTTTCATGCTTTTTCTCTGCTTGGACAAAAAATATTGTTACTAATGTTATGTTGACTAAAATAAAGCACATGCAGTCAGGGGGGGGGGGGGGGGGTCGTAAAAACAATTCAAGGCACGTATGATCATTTTAATTTTTTCCGGCCTCGGACCACCCACCCACCCAATTTCTTCCGTTTCCGGCCTTTTTATCTAGGCAATTTTGGACATCGACACCCTTATCATAAAAGTGTCATTAATCAAGAAATGTGTCAACATAATCACATTTCTAGGGATAGGCAGAGTGCCAAAGTTTTTATTAACATTTATTTTCATAATATATAGTCACATGATCTAGTCGCATAATCACATTTGAGTATTCTACAGACTATATGGTACAACACATTTCAGATTATTTGATATTTTGATATTTTCTATGTGATATATTGCTTGAACCAAATTGTTTATCAAAACATGTGGAAATACAACTGTTCATCCCAGTTCATCCCAGTTTGAAGAATAATGCTAATACCAAACATAACCATGATATACCCGCATGACTCTTCTTGGGGCATCGCAGAAACCAGAACTGAGGAAACATGTTATAGCGTGTAATGGCAGGCTGGTAGCCACTGCCTGAAGTAATAGGCTTCGTAATAATTGGGAATAACATATGGATGGATAGCCCAATCTCTCTTCTTTTTTGCTCACGATATCATTGACGATAAAATCTTTGTTACTGTGATTAACATTACAAGCTGATCCACATTAACTTGGAAAACAATTTGAAATTGTTCAAGCTGGCCCGGCTGGCCTTCAATTTATATGTTAAGATTTTATGTTTTACGTTGTCAAAAGTCTATTTTATTCCATTATTTATTACATCTTTATTTCCATGTCACATATGGTCAAGTGTGCTTTCATTTTATTGCTTATTTTCAGCTGAGTTCTGCATAGTTATTCTTATTTTGTTGTATCAGTAGATGGAATCCTGATTAATTTTACAATAGCGCAGTTTCTTGTTCTATCAAGTTGAATTTGGGTTATTGTTGGCCATTGTGCAACTGATCCAACTTCTGATAACCTCTATATATAGTACTAGAAGGTGACCCGACTTCGTCCGGGCTTTGACCTTGAATTGTCTATTTTGAAGGCCAAGGTCAAGTGGGGTCACGATTTGACCCGTCCAAAACACAGTGCCCGAACAAAAGTACCCGACAAAAGTACCCGTCGAAATCCATCCGGTTTTACCCGATTTGACCTTGAATTGACCATTTTGAAGGTCAAGGTCAGGTGGACCAACACCCCAAAAATGGTGGAAATCGGCCCAGCGGATACCGGGAAATCGGCCCATCGGATACCGAGATACCCTATGCATCAAATTTCGTCCGTAAAAATCCGCCAGTTTAACCCGATTTGATTTCCACTGAAGTATATAAACGCGCCTCATATACACACGCTCATTAATTATCAAGTTTCAACGTAAAGATAAATTACCATCGGTGCCCGAGATATCGCCAAGACGTCTGAAACAGTCAAATGCATCGGCCGGAGAAGAGTTAACGTGATCTAACTTTATGACCTCTAACGACGTCATAGAAGTTACGCATTGTTTTTACCCTGATAGAAGATCGTACCACTTCTTCTTAATAATTGAGGCAGATAACTAAAACGGATACATACATATTATATATCGTTGGAAAGAGGAAACACGAAAGATTCTCATAGTGTCATTATTATGACTGGCATGTTATTATTCGCGCTGTTTCGAATCGATTTGTAAGCACCGAACTGAAATATATTAGCGCAAAACGGCGTAAAAACAGATTTGACCTCGGCACGTGAAAAGATGACCTCGCACGGACAAATTAATAGGCCTATGTTGGTCCTGACCCGAAAATACCCCCACATACCAAGTTTCATCGTAATCGGCTGGGCCATTTTCGAGTCCATCGATTACAAACACACAAACAAACAAACAAACAAACAGATCTTCCAAAATATATAATAGACTAGAAGGTGACCCGACTTCGTCCGGGCTATTCAAAAACCAAATTTCAAGTCGATAGCTCCACCCGTTTCCTAGATCTGGTCTGCGCATGCGCGAAGCTGGTGTCGCACGTGCTCGGCGACCCGATAAAATTCGTATCCGGGGCAAGATACATTCACATACCAATATTTCAAGTCGATAGCTACACCCGTTTCCGAGATATATAGCCCAATGTCATTTGCGGATACCTCGGCCGGTGATGAGTTAACGCGACACAGTCAAATGCATCGGCAGGGTGAGAGTTAACGTAATCTAACTTTATGACCTCTGACGACGTCATAGAAATTACGCATTGATTTTATCCCGATAAAAGCATCGGACCACTTGTACCTAATAATTGAGGCAGATAACTAAAACGGATACATACATATTATATATCGTTGGAAAGAGGACACGCCACAGATTCTAACCGTGCAAATTATATGACTGGCAATTTATTATTCGCGCTATATCGAATCGATTTGTGAGCACCGAACTGAAATATATTAGCGCAAAAACGGCGTAAAAACAGATTTGACCTCCGCACGTGAAAAGTTGACCTCGCACGGACAAATAAATATGCCTATGTTCGTCTCCGGCCGAAAACACATCCAAATACCAAATTTCATCGAAATTGGCTTAGTCGTTTTTGAGTCCATCGATTTCAAACACACACACACACACACAAACAAACACACAGATCTTTCAAAATATATAATAGATAGCATTGCTATTAACTATATGTGACCTGTTTCTGTTCAAAACACATCAAAATAAGACTCATGATAATAGCAGAAATGGAAACAAAATTTGGCACATGGAAAAAACTGCTTTTCGGACCAACATTTCATATACGGTCATTAAACTCATTGCAAAATGGTGATCAACGACCATTATTGGAACCAGTAGCACAATTATAGGTAATTTAACCACATGCTTTACATGGGGTACACAGTTTAATGTATAACCCAACAGTACCATAGTTTTGCGGTTTGCTTGGCCCATACAGCAATATATAATCTTCAAGTCGACTCAGTTTATAGCGAAATTCCAGTAAATGAGACCTGCACCTTGCCTATATGGACGGTTCAGAAATAAACTAAATAACAAAGTGTGTGGCAGCCAATTGCTTTACAGTACATGTATGTGGGGCGGGTATTTCTCACAGTGACATAAAAACGATCATCGATTTATACAAGTAGTGATAGCATAGCTTACTTTGATTCGATGACATATTAAGGTATTTATCAATAACTGAATTCCATGCCTTCTGGTTACTGAAATCGATCCGATTCGTATATTGCACGCTGACACGTTATTGTATCTCTTATCGATGTGATGCAAACTAATTAGCAGTTACACTTCATTAAACAATGCACACGTTCTAGTACCAAGGACCATAGACGTACACTCTTATAATTATTAAATATGTCGGTGGAATATCATCAACGTTGAATATGATTGAATATGTGAGTGTATCATAGTTATTAGATGAAATGTGTTCTATTGGAGACACAAAACTCGTAAAGGCTACCACAGAACAAACAATTGGCAGCAGCTTTAAACTTTGTTATACACTATGTTTGTGTAAAAACTGAACAACACATAATTGTGTAGCACAAAGTTTTAAAGCAGCTGTCAATTTGTTATTATGGCAGTTTTTACGAGGTTTATGTCTCAAATAGAACATATCTCATCTATTAAATATAATATACTCACATATTCACTCATATTCAATGTTGAGAAAATTCCACCGACACATTTATGTCATGTTGCATTTTTACACAATTTTGTTTAAGATCAAATGTAACACATATTGTGTAGTATTTATACACATTTATTCTAAGAGTGTAGCGACTATCACTTTAACGCTTCGCCTCAACTCGCATCGTTCCGTTTCCGGTGTGGCTTTTTTAAATCACCCACTGATGTGACGTCACACCGGAATACCCCTGCCTAAACTTTGATCAGTTTAAAACTTGGCGTTCGATGAGCCAAGAAAAACTCATCGCAGGGGAGGTGAGTGGGTTCGCCATATGAGGTAGGTATAATTTATTCATAAAATCATTACTGATGATGATTTATTCTCGAATTCATATGAATATATAGAGAATTACAAAGAGTATTTACAGAAGATAATATAAATATTATGATAGGGAATATACATATTATATACATGTCTCCGGTGCAATGGGGAAATATTTCACCCGTCATGGGTTAATCGTTTTATCCTAGTGTACGAAGATGTCAGGTACGTTTTTCTTATCTAACCTAATGAAAACAGAAACACTTGTAAGCGGAATGTCGCTGATTGTGTGGAAAGTAAACAGGTAGTCTAATAACGAAGATTGTCGATGTTTGTAACGAAAATAAATATTACTATCAGTATCACTGACCTGGGCCCTGTTTCATGAAAGCAACTTATGACATAGTTGGGACTTAAGATGGTCATAAGTTCAAACTTCAGTCATAAGTGCGTTTCACGAACAAGGTCTTAACTTAAGATGGTCTTAACTTTGGTCTTAACTTTAAGACTGCTGTGAGGTGTCATAAGATAATCTTAAAGTTAAGATTCACGTGATAAGTGGCATATCGATCACAAGTATGGCGGCCTATGTTTTTTTGCAATTACGGAGATTATGTACATTGTCTGGATGGACAATTCGTCGCCTGGTATACAGGGTCGTGGCTACATAGTGAGAGGGGGTGTTCGCCTCGAAATGTCCAACTACACCCCCTTAAACAACACAAAATTATCTTTGGGTTTAAATATTACAACTGGTACCTCAAACTTTCCAAAACGAAAGTTTGGAGAGTGCAAACCCCCCTCACCGTATAACCATAGGGTTAGTTTGGTAAAAACAATTCAGAGCACATGCTTATCATCAGGGACGTGGCGAATGGGGTTTGTGTGCTGTCTACCCCCCCCCCCCCCCACAAACACACACTTTGGTCAAAAATATTTTTTTTAGAATTTAGAATTTATTTATTTATTATAGTGACATTATGCATATAAATATAACATCCGGCCAATAGGGCCTATAAGTCACTTTGAATACGATTAATAATTAATTATTTGTGCACATGTGTGTTTAGCAATTTAGCGATTGACAATGTCGTGCTTGACAACAACATTAATCGTACACTATATATAGGTTTCAATTGTTTGAATTTCTAACTAGTAAAGGAATGTGTTGTTTTAGACAAACAGCAGCAACCGAAAATCACCAACTTTAGGGGCGTCAGGTTAGAAATTTCGAACTGTTGGAATATTTGAGCTACCAATTGGAAAGTTTAAATCCAACGGGTGGGGTGGACATGGCATTTCACGAACATAGAAGTTTGGCCCGGTTCAACCAAGGGGCAGGTGCAGTTGGAAATTTCACGATGTACCCCCCCCCACAGAGACCAACTAGCCACCCCCAGCCTCGTCGAATGTAGGATATAGTCAATTATCAGCTGTATATGTGACATATAGATAATATATATTATAAAATTGTATTACCCACGAATTAAACTTTTGAGAAGAATTATGGCCTAGCTCAAAGCTCACAATCTCCTCTATGTTATTCCATATGGGTGCGGGGAGATGGGGTAAAATGAGATCAATGAATGTATTGATTATTTCCTTTATCCAAATTTCCGTCGGCTGTTTACAAAGCAGATATGTCATATCGGAAAGGTAACACAAACGCTCTTTATCAAAATATGTTTTCGAAATAGTGACAATTTTCTATAGAGAATATTATTTATTGAGTTTATGCCCACGCCCATATGTCGTGATTTTCAAGGCTGTCCAAATTGTTGTCATGTTTTTTTTTTTGCAGGGGTGGGATGACCGTTGTACAGCATACTGTGTATATGATATACACACCCGTAGCGACGACACCCCTTAATACGAGTGTGCTAATGAAAACGTAGTTATATATATTTATTATATACTTTCCCGTGAATTATAAGATTTTAGCAGTGCATGAGACATAAGTGATATCCCACTCGTGGAAATTCAATGTTTTGTCATCACTCATGAGATATAACTCATATCCACTGAAAAAGTGTGGATATCCTCTATATATACATGGTATGACAATCGCATAAAACATCTGCATACAAATAATAAAAAGTTACTCCAACAAATATTTTTCATTTCCCTTTGAATCGAAAAATGACCTATGTGTGCCCTGATGACATCGCCGATTTATTTTGATTATTGCTACACGTAGAGAGCGGTGGTCGATAATACACGAGTTATGTCGGCTCACACACAAAATATCGCCGTCTGAACATTGTTCTCAGTGAATTAACTCGGCGTGAATGCATGGTCGCAGTCATGCATCGATCCATATAATTGTATTGTCTTATTTCTGACTCCGCCACTCGCCAGTAAACGCAAAGCTCGTCATTTTAAGAGCCTGCGATGTACTCATGTTCGAATTCACATCGTGGAACTCATACAAGTCTAAGATCCATATATGCGAATATAAGGCCACTGACTATAGACTCTACGATACATGCGCTGATTCGCCCACCCCACCCCTGTCGCTATCCAGCATCCCTGTCACACAATAATGTCCAACTCGGACTAGGCACTTTCGCGATAACCTCTCAATGCCGTACATAAAGATTGTACAAACCCACATTTTTTTGTTCCGGGCTGTAGAAAGTTGTCGATAACCAGTCTAAAAGCGCGCGAACTTAAATTACTACTTAAGTATGACTTAATCTTGTTTTGTGAAACGCGTTCTTGAAACGGAAAAGTTACATCATAAGATCCACCTTAATTCTTAGATTAAGTCCATCTTAAGATAATCTTATGACCTTGCTTCATGAAACAGGCCCCGGAACTGTGGACTGCTGAAGTTTGGTTTACACTGGGAATGTTCGGAAAATGATCTCAACAAACATCCAAAATTTTCACTTATTGAGTTCATCACCTGAACATGCCGCCACAAATTACTGAGTTGGTATATAACATGCAACTTGTATCAGAATGACCTTCAGTTTCAGCGGTGTAATGGTAAATTTTAAATTATTGATTATGTCGCCGGATAATTCTATATATACTAATTAACAGTTACTTATTAAATCTAGTGGGGTGGGTGGGTGCTGGTTTTGTCTGACCAGTTTTCGGGCTTGTTCTGCGCAGAGTTGAGTTATATCATCTCCCTGCGAAATGACACAGTTTGAATGAGCACCATCAACAGCATACATATATATAAGCTTATATAATTGTATAATATAATCAATATAATTTATATCGCTATACATGTGTAGCCAACAGAACATGAGAACATTGTCATGTCTGCGGCGTGCAATAAATTTTATATTATGCATAGTCAAATGGAAGTGCTACATCGTACATCACACGGAGTGAATTAGTATAACTACCATCTGTATGATGCAGAATGTCGCAGCTTACAGTTGTCCATGCAAAATATCGACACGCTGTACAAACTAATAATGAAAATAATAACATAGTGAAGAATAGGAATGTATAATTCATCAGGGTATGCGCACATGTACATTTGAGAGTTCAATGTGGACTTTCCTAAAAAGTATGCATACTTGGTTAAGGATTGCGCGGTCATGTGAATTCAAAATTTCGTCCATGATTATAATGTTCGCTTTTCGGCGGTATTCTTCTGGAATAAATTTCTCCCTTATATTTTGAAATTCTTTGCATTCGAGTAAACAGTGGAACTCATCAGCGATCATGCTAGTGTTACATAAGGGGCATTTTCTGTCTTTGTGACTTGTCCCATTCCACCTCCCTGTCTCGATTGGGAGGTTGTGGTTAGCTGTTCGGATCCTACATAATTCTATTCGATTTTTCCTTTCTAAGATTTCCAGATATTTTTCAAAAGTTATATCGTGTTTAAATATGCGATAAATCTTGCCTCTACTTGATTTGTCTCTTTCGGACTCCCACTTTGTCTTGAAATCCTTGATAAGACTACATTTAACACAATCGATAAATTGGCTCACACATAATATTTTTCCAGAGGTCATTAATTGTGATTGCCCACAATCAAATAAAATTTCTTTAATGTGTCTTATCCATTTAAAACGACATGCATCTGCTTCACTCAGAAGTCTTAGTGACAACTCATATAGTATTTTTCCATAACGTTCGTCAGTCATATTTTTAATTTTCGTCCAATATTTCAGTATTCTCCGTTTTATTGTGATTTCTAGTGGATATCTTCCAGATTCACCATATATCATAAAATTGGGGGTTGATGGTTTCAAATTCATGACATGCTTTAGAAATTTGCGGTGGACATTTTCGAGCACCTGGTTGTCACCATAACCCCACACCTCGCAGCCATACAATAAAATCGGTAGCACCTGGGAGTCAAATAAATCGAGTTGGTTAGCTAATGAAAGACAATTTGTTCTTGATCGTTTTATAACAGAGTACATGGCATGTGTAGCTTTTGTGGCAAGGGTTTGTTTTGCTTCAGAATATGAACCCGATTTTGTGTGGATAATGCCCAAGTAGTTGAACTTTTTCACTACTTCAAGCTTAATGCCGTCAAAGTTGAATTCTGTTTTCCGAGGTAAACTACGTTTCGAAATTAACACAATTTTTGATTTATCTTTATTCACTGTCAATTTCCATATCTTACAGTACTTGCTGAATGCATTAAGTTCTGTCTTTAATTTTTTCGGGGTCTCAGCCATGAGTACTGTATCATCTGCATATAGTACAAGTAGTATTTTTATGTAGGTTTTCAATTCTATTTCAATCTGGTTTGATATTTTTGAGAGGCCAACGATGCCTTCCTTGATCATGAAGTTTTCCAGATCGTTCAAATATAGAGAAAATAGTATGGGGGGATAGATTCCAACCCTGTCGAACTCCTGACAAACATGGGAAGGGGGCAGAATATTCAGTCCCTAGTTTGACAGAAGACTTAATATTCTGATACATATTTGTAATAACTCGGAAAAACTTTCCATTAATATCATATGTCCGTAACTTTTGCCAGAGCCCGGGTATCCACACCCTATCAAACGCTTTCTCAAAATCAATAAAAGCACAGTAGAGGTTACAGTTCAAATTTCTGGTTAGTTCCGTTAACATGTGTATAGTGAAAATATTATCAACAGTTGAGTATCCCTTTCGGAAGCCGGCTTGGTTTTCTAGGAGAATGTCATTAGTTTCTATAAATTCGTACATTCTATTTGAGAGTATTTTTGTGAATAGTTTTCCAAAGCAACTAAGGATTGTGATAGGTCTGTAGTTTTTGGTTTTTTTTGGGTCTCCTTTATTCTTAAAGATAGGGACTATGGCCCCCTATGCCCCATGTTTCCGGTATACATCCGGAATCAAATACATAGTTAAATACTCTACAATAGATATTTAACATTTTTTCAGATGATGCTTTTAAATATTCATTCAGTACCATGTCCTGTCCACATGCTTTATTGTTTTTCAGGCTGTGTAGTGCCGTTTTAATTTCATCAGTACAAATCGGACGATTTAGGAATTCATTGCTCTCGGAGTTTTCGTGTGGAGTATTTGTAACATAACTATCCTGCACTGTGGTATTTATTTCACGATAATAGTTTTCGAGAATGTCGATGTCAATAGGTGGCACACTACTCTTAGTACGGTTATTTAAAGCAGCCCAAAATTTCTTTGGGTTTTTATATTTCATGCATGCGATTTCCCGAGAGGCTTTATCCCGATGTTCGCCAATGGCAGCGTTCATTTTTATTTTATACTCCCGTGCTTTTTCGCGCATATTTTGTTTTGAATCTCTATTAGGGGATTTTTTGTATTGTCTAATTGCTTTCCTATACTCTTTTCTGGCTGTACAACATACGTTTGTAAACCATGGTTTATTATAACGCCGTTTTTTCGAATTCGTTTTCTTGGTTTTCATACTAAAGGAAGTATCTGCTGCAGTTAACAATACCTGTGATATCATATTCACAATTTGATTAATATCTGAGGAGGTTACCTCCTCATTTTCCATCTTGTCGAGAAATAAGTTGACATCATTGACTTGATAAATCAAATTGTTAAATTTTATTTAATTAATTAAACTACCTCATATGGCTCAGAATATTTCCTAATTCCAGAGCTCTGTCATGCTGTGGTATGATGAGGTTTTCCAAACTGGTGGTTATCCTCTGGATGGGTTGAGTTCATATGTGTATATATTATACAACCCATAGTTATATATTCCGTATATAATTATGTACAGCATCATTGACTCACATGTGTTAGAATGCATCAAAAAACTGTTTGAAACGTGTTCAACACTTGATGCCTCTAACTGCAGAAAAAGAAATCCATCCATCGTGCGAACTCGCAAGGTAGATAAATATCCACATAATCATTATATCTACAACACTACAGTTGTAGAAGGTTCAACCTCACATAATTATAATTTTCTGAATGTATTTGGCTGCAACAAATCAGCAGCAAAATATTTGTTAACGAAACACCTTTGAACATGCAAAGACATGTCTCAATCCCCCCCGAACTTTGGTCAAAATTTTCAACAGTTGGAAATGTCATACCTGACACAACATTAGTTGGAAATTTCACACCAACAATAGGTTGAAAATGTGCTTGTAGTTTAATTTTCAAACAATTTATTGGGGGGAATTTATTGTTTTTGGACCAATATTTGCATATATATTTTCCTTCTTTTGATCAAAATTTTTGACTGAAATGGCCATCAGTTGGAAAATTTCCAACACTTGTAAAGTTGGTGTCCTGGTCCCTTCCCTGTGGCCAGTCAAAAACTGCTAGTTAATTTAAGGAAACAATATTGTCCTACATTTGGTCAAAATTGTCACTGGAATTGTCATCAGTTGGAAATTTTCCAACCTAAGTCGGGATGTCAGGTTGGAAATTTCCAACTCGAGGAATGCTTAAGGCATGTCTAGATGCTGGGATTTTATTATTTTCTTTTCAGATTTCAAAATTTTCGCACACCGAACCGGTGTCTCCTGGTCCCTCCCCGTTGCCAATAAAAAACTGCTAATGAGTTTAAGAAAACAATATTTTACTACATTTGGTTAAATTTGTTGACAGAAATGATGAAATTTCCCACACTAGGAAAGCTTGAGGTCATTGTTCTCACACCGGGCCGAACAACCATTGTCGGCCCGTTGTGTCCTGGTCAAAATTGCCCGTAGTCGTGTGAATTTGTCTGGAGTTAGACCACTAGTCGGCCCGGTGTGTCCTGGTCTATTATCCGCAGTCGTGTGCATTTGTCTGGAGTTAGACCACTAGATGTTAGGATTTGTGCAACTTTCAGGTTCAAAATGTATTAATATTATCATACCGGGTAGATAGAACCATGGTTTATAAATAGGCTATTGGGCCTGTGAACACTTAAGTGCAAGGAGGGATTGAAATTATGCAAATCCTTGTCGCTGGTCCGATTCAAGTGGGGGTGCAGTTGGAATTACCAAGGTGGACACCCACCCCCCAACGGAGATCCTCTAGCAACGTCCCTGTCAAGGACTGCATATGTGTTGGGTAATTAACCCTTTATATACTACATGGAATTTCCCAGTCAGCTACAAGTTTACATAGGAATGGTCTATTATTCATTTGGAAGGATGCTAAGGTACATTATGAATAAAATATTTATTGAGGGATTAATGCTTAGATAATATAAGTGCAACAAGTTGAACTTATTATGTGAACATTTCCTATGGAATAACTACTCATCAATGATGCTTTGGTATAGAAAGGATTAATATAACAAAAAGGGTTGGGTGGTATGGAAGGGATATTATGTATGAAATAACTCTTGTTTCGATTAAGGTTATGCAGTTATAACCGAACAGTTTGAAAATAAATTCTAAAACGCGGTTAGCGCAGTTATAGAAAATTTATCTTCACACTTTTCGGTTATAACTCACAACCTTCATCGAAACAAGAGTTATTTCTCATAATTTAATCCGTCATTATTTTCACAAGAGAACCACCAAAAGTAGAAGTTGGAAGTATAACGAGCGTACAACATTGAGACTATTTCCGATGAAAAAGATACTAGAAGTTGAGAGAGACACCTGTCATATCTTGTGCATGTCGTTGATCACGTCGGGTCGACTATTCAGCGTTTTTGATTGGCTTGTCGCAACTGATCGGGCATCGTGTGGCACCGGACAGCTGCAATGGAACGTCGGATTGATATTCGACCGCAGTGCATGGCACGTACAAAGCCTTGTTAGTTTTAATTTCCGTGTTTCATTTCTTTGCAAATGTTCCATCGTGTTGATTTGTCTGGTTACTTGTGATCTGAATATTAGCATCTAGTACAGTTACTGTCAATATAGTCATATTCGTGTGTGTTCACTCGGCGCTGCTGTCATTTCGGTAGCGGGAAAGTAATCAAGAAAATTAGGATATCGACAAAATAACCTAAATGGCAAAGTGTATGGCAACCAATTGTTTTAGAGTATTCCGCTGATTGACAACTTATGATTAAATTTCATAGGTACACATAAATAAATAATTTCTAACAGATACAATATATTCAACATTTGTACAGCTTATATTTTCAGAATATGTCTTAAATTGGAACTGTACACAAAATCCGGCCATTGTGGGACACGAGTCATAAACTCATTTTCATTATAATTACCATGTTGTTTGGATTGTTCATAGAGCGCATGGGTGTATTTTACACTAATACATGGCTCAATTGCATGCATTTGTTGCATATATTCTGTTGAGTATAAAAGAAGATGATCCCATAAATGGCCCAATTTAGTGTACAGTACCCCTTTAAACATATAAATCTCCAATGGCTAGTGTGAATGCTATATTGTTATTTCAAAACGATATATCTACCCGGGCTAAGTGTGATGTTTACCTACATTCAAGCTCTGTATTAAATGACGTAAAAATTATATAACATGCACGCACTTCACTTGCAGATTATACAGCGGCTCAAACATGCAGTACAGACGAATTGCGAGCTTTCTCTAGCTGCGTCCATCAGTTGTCGTCCTACTCGGTTTTGACTGACACATTGACTCCGAACAATAACAACAACATTAATGCAGCAGTTACCAACATGATTAGCGTCAACAGTCGCTCGATGGATGTTGTATGTGCCAGGTCCGTTGCCCAATAAATAGAGGATCTACAACGAGTCCCCAGTTTATAAGGAAATATATAAAACGAATCCAGTAAATTAGGTGTGGACCGAGCCCTTGGCTAGGTTCAGACCTGATTTACTGGACTAGTTTTTGGAGATTTCGCTATAAAGTGGGGACGAGTTGTATATTCCACATGATACAGACCAATGTTACTCTGTAGTAATACAAAACTATTAGTTAAAATTCCTCAGTGATAAAGGGTATGTGGCATGCCACGCCAGCCGTTGAGACATGCCAATATCCCATAATATGTCAAATATAGCGAATTATCGAAATATGAAATACCACGAAAGAGCGAAATAGGAAAATACAGCGAAATTGCGGAATAAAAAATGCATCGAAATGACGAAATAGCGCGAATTATGAAATAAGAAATTATTTTTATTAACTAAATAACGGAGATATTTGAAGAAGTGTTTTTGACGAAATAACGGGCATATTTGGAGAAGTTTTTTAAAGAGCGTCAGTCATAGATAAAGATACTTCTACATTCCTCATCCCCCGATTCCGAATCACGTTTGCACAACAATAATACATTTAGGTACACCTGGAACTATTTCCTGTTATGCAATGATCGTTGAATATCATTATTATAGAATTCGTTTAATGAATGGAATAGGGGTCGGATCATGTAATAAAATACTACTAATAAAGAAGTATTCTGGGTTCCATGCAACTTTTGTTTACTAAATCTGTTTAGCTTTTCATTCCGATACTAGTTTATAATATAACACATTTGGAACAAGAGTTTCCACTTGAAAGACGCAATCTGGTTTGATATTGATTGTTATTTTTATAATATTTAATTATTATTCCTATAATAATTTCGACGTTTTAGAGGGACTGCAGTAATTAGTTTGTGATGTTTTCGAAACAAAATAACTGTGTTTTTTTTTTGTTTTTTTTTGTTTGTTATACGTCTACTTTGTTTGGTTTTCAATGTGTTTTCATTGAAACGAACCGAAAATTGATGCTAAAGATGGTCGATCTCTTCTTTTGGGAAGTTTGTATATGGTTTCCTGATTATAAAATAATAAAATAAAAAGAATTATGTAAATCGAAGACCCCTGTCCGGAAACGCTTCTATCAATTAATATAAATTTTATTTCGAATTTCTTGTATAATACATACAATCCATTTTGGGACATTTTACCGCTCGCAGAAACGTTCGGATCATATCAAGATTTATCATATGACTCAATCATTATTTACGTTGGAAAGTATGTCATAAATCAATATCATATGAACTACTAGTTCATATCACCTTCCGATAATTTGATTGGTTTGTTGACAAAAAGTGTGTTCTGATTGGCTGAATGGCAGCCTGGACCGAGCCGGATCTCTAACTAAATGCAGGTCAAATTCGTGCGCGTCAATCAACGCGATGCCGAAATTCTCGCAATTATAATCTTGAAATATATAGTTTTGGACATTGTTATACGATAAATAGAATATGTAATTCGTATTTATCTAATAAGCATACGATAATAATGTCACAAACTGAGAACAGTATAGCGCACTATATCTTCGCGTGCATATTATTTCTGCTAGTTCACCAGGTGTAATTGGGCTTCCGGTGCAATGAAGTGACGTCACATTAACCTTTTGCTGCCGATGTCATATAGCTATTTAGTGATTTGTGTGCGTTTTGGACATCATAATCAATTTATAGGTGTCATATGATAAATAAAATATGTAATTCGTGTTTCTCTCATATGATATTTATGAAACTCGTCACGAATTTACAGTTTTCTCTCGCCGGAGGCTCGAGAAAAATGAAAATTCTTAGACTCGTTTCATAAATATCATATGAGAGAAACACTCATTTCATATCCTCTATTTATCATATGACTCAATCATTATTTACGTTAGAAAGTATGTCATAAATTAATTTCATATGAACTACTAGTTCATATCACCTTCCAATAATTTGATTGGTTTGTTAACAAAAAGTGTGTTCTGATTGGCTGAATGGCAGCCTGAGCCGAGCCGCATCTCTAACTAAATGCAGGTCAAATTCGTGCGCGTCAATCAACGCGATGCCGAAATTCTCGAAATTATAATCTTGATAAATTATAATCTTGAGAAACACTCATTTCATATCCTCTATATATGAGATCGTCTGAAAGTTTCATGACGGTGTGTTCTAAAATTATTAAAGGCACGGGTGACCTTGGTGGTGGGTATTGCTGTTAAAATAGCCTCATCCTTTAAAACCGCCATAAACAGAAAGAATATTAAAATATAGACAGACTGTGTTCTTATACCAATCATACATATCGAGTAAATATTTGACATCCCATATCTGGTTTAGCGACATCTCATCGGAGAATCGATCTGCAGCGTTGATACTCGAAAGTATGGTGGGTACCCACACTTGGACGCATATAGTATTTTTGCGAACCGCTCTGCAGGCTAGACAATTGTACGGTTAATTAAACATATATTTTTCTATTGATATAGTCATTATCCGCCATCTATGACTAATAATTATGTTTCAAACGAACTACCTAACGTCAAAAAGTGTCTACTATTTATGATAAAATCGGAAATGAGTCGAAATTTCTATTAAATTTATCGGGGTGCATGAGAGCAAGCTATGGTCGCTATCCCGTTCAGGGGACATTCCGCTTTGCGAAATTATGTTATGAATAGTGGATATCACCATTTAACTGGGAGATATATAGCTTCATCTGAGGGAAGATATGTTCATTTATCAAAACCGCAATTCTCGGGTTTGGCGATACCATGTGCACGGGGGTGATGTAACTCATCAACATAACTTTCTTGTTTTCCCTGTGGTATATTTTAAATTCGGAGTTGTACTATTTTTCGCTCAGTTTTAAATCCGACGGCTGTGCGAAAAATCGTACAGCGCGAATTTAAATGCGAGAAGGTAGTAATTATTTGTTTGACAGTTGTGGAATGATCCATTGACTTTAGTTTGCATGTGATGTTGATGATGGTTGTGTATGTGAGTTAGATGTCAGCTCCACTATAGTCATAAGGCCAAAGAAAAAATACTTGTGGTTTGGGTTTCCCTACCGACCCTGTTTTAAACCCCCTACCCTAAAGTTTTTTCATAGAATTAAAGAAACTTTTCTTAAATGTTTTACAGTAAAAACAAAAAGATATTTTCAATGTCTCAAAATGAGTTGTTACCACTGTGTTATCTGTCATTTTTTGAAGCATTGTTTTTATTACTGTCTATACAAAGATAATCAAAATTACTTTTATTGAAATCTTGCACAAGATATGAAAATCCATAGAAATATGTCAAAAATAAAAAAAGGTTTATTAAAATAATAAAATGTCAAGCCTACCTACTATTTCTTTATGACATGTAACCCAAACCAGATGTTTATTTTTCTTTGGTCTAAACGTTCCATGTGCTTTGAACTGATCACTTCAGTAATTCTTTACAATATTGTAGACACCAAATTTAACAATAATTACAAAGCGACTTCGGAGTACACAAATTATCGTGATGCCGGTTTAACCAATCAACCATCAGTATACTCAATGCTTGCTCCTCAATAGGTCATTGAGTTCATTGGCAATGCAAAAAATAATTTTAAATTATTACTGAAATATGGGAAAAGAGTTTCGACATGGATTCAATGCGATTTATTTGGGGAGATTAATATTAGGTTTGTCGATAAATGAAGATGTTTTATACAAAAGGTGGGGTTTTTATCGATAATTATTGATTTTGAAATGGACGATATATTTTCTCCTGTGCTAAAGAGGGACTCATTAGCCGGTGCTCTCTGTGATTTTTGTGTTCAGTGTGTGTTTTCGAAGTTTTGGAACCTTTTATCCTAGAATTGTATATAATAATTGGAAAATATAGCATTTACTCGATCGATTGGCGTTGGAATTTAAAAAAATCGGTTCAGGCATTTGTGAATTATGGTCGTTAGAAGTGAGGGAAAAGTTATCTCCCTTGTTACCTATGCATTGTTTAGCGACGCATTTTTTTTTAAGTGGCGAACTCGTTTTAAACTGATGTTTTTTTTAATTTATATTTTACTCATTTTAACGACACGCTTCTGTGGTGTGAGTGACAGAAAGAGGGCGAGATGGATATGTATATATGGACAGAGCAATTCACTGTGGACATAATATTTTATATATCCTTCACAGTGACAATGAATTCGTGAAAGCACTTGACTGCATGGCTTCTTTCTTTGATAAGTGTCCAGATCTGGAGTTTTACGAAGTGTACCAGGTGTATTTCAACCCCAAGGGTTGGGCTGACGCGATACGACATGCGTGCAACCACAGACAAGGTACGTATGATTGCTTTAATACTCCATAGCACAACAGAGTTCACAATTAGAGGGTTGTTATGAACATACACACAATGAAATCTTTACATATATGTGTCGCAATGGCGGTTAAGGTAGTATACTGCGGCGCAGAAGCTGGTCCATTATTTCAAAATCGTTAGTCTAAGTAAACCATCATCGTCGCCGTCGTCATCGTCATCGTCATCATCATCATTATTATTATCATCTTTATCATCATCATTATCAGCATCATCCTCATCATCATTATCATCATCATCATCATTATCATCTTTATCATCGTCATCATTATCTTCATCACCATCATTATTATTATCTTTATCATTATCATCATCATTATTATTATCTTTATCATCATCATCATCATCATTATTATCACATCTTTATCATCATCATCATTATCTTCATCACCATCATCAGCATCATCTTACCATCACAATTATCATCATCAGCGTCATCATCATCATCATCATCGTCAGCATCGTCATCTTATCATCATCATCATCATCATTGTCATCATCGTCATTTTTTCATCATCATCATCATCACCATCAGCATCATCATCACCGTCATCTTACCATCACCATTATCATCATCACCATCTTCATCATCAACATCATCATCATCAGCAACATCATCACCATCAACAACATCATCAACATCATCATCGTCATCAACATCTTCATCATCATCATCATCATCATCAACATCATTACCATTATCTGCATCATCATCATCATCATCATCACCATCTTCATCATCATCAGTATCATTATCTTCATCACCATCATTATCATCATCATTATCATCATCACCATTATCTTCTTCGCCATCATCAGCATCATCTATCAGTAGCATCGTCAACCTCATCGACATCATGTTAATCGTCGTTGTAGTCGTCGTCATCCTCGTCATCATCATCATCACCATCGGTATCGTCATCATCACCACCACCACCATCATCATCATCATCATCATCATCTCACCATCACCATTATCATCATCAGCATCACCATCATCAGCACGATTATCATAGCAAATATAGCGACAGTTTGTTTTACCCGTTTTAATATGTATGTATACAGCTAATGTATTGTAAAATAACATACTATTTACGCAATATATATGATTGGTATAAGAACAAAATATGTCTATATTTTAATATTATTTCCATGGATGTGAAAATTTATGGTGGAGTCTGCTAAAAAAAAAATCGCGGTCTCATTGCATGAGGACCATGACGACGTTGAATCCGTCGTTAAAGGTACTCAATCCGATCAGACGCTCCTAAATCGAAGATTCTGGTGAAGATGGATAACTCTAAAATCAAGTGGTTATTATTACCACTTGATTTTAGAGTTATCCATCTTCATCCGAATCTTCGCCCGGTTGACCACGTGCTTCTGGTACACAAACAATAGAAATAACAAACTTCAAAAATCGATATATGATCACTCTGAGCTTTGATGTGTGGGTTCCTCGACTTGAATCAAATATTGTTTACCCCCGAAGCCAAAGAAATAGTAATTTAGGAGCGTCTGATCGGATTGAGTACCTTTAATTGCTTTTATTATAATATATACATGTTCTTGAATAAATTAACAATTTAGATTTTTTCATACTGCATGTTCCAGTTATATTATCTCTGCGCACATCAGTAAACAGATATCGATGCAGTTATCTCCCTGGGAGAAAAGTTAATTCCCAGGAGAAAAGTTTTCTCCCTGGGAGAAAAGTTAATTCCCGGGAGAAAAGTTATCTCCCAGGTGGAAAGTAAAAAGAAAATATTTTAATGAATATATATAAAAAAAATTAATAAAAAAGGAAATATTTTAATGAATATATAACAAAAATTAAATGGCCCTAATAGGCTTCCGTAGTAAACAGATATCGATGCACACACATCGGAACGAATGTAATCATGTAATTTGTTTACGGTTCGATCGTGCGTGGCCGGTCATCTGCAGTGATTTGCGGAAACTCGTGCACGGGTAGGTGGAGTATGACGGATACAACGGCCATTTATGACCACATTGGCTCAAGGCGAGTGGTAACGCTATATATATGGGGAGAGCAGAAGCAAAACCAGGTGAAGATTGTTCCATGTAAAGCTCACGTGCCCATGCCTGGCTTCACGAAACCGAAATATCAATTACCGAAGTGGCAAAGCGACAACGGTCAGAAAGAACATAAATTCTAATGATGTATTACCCTATTCGAGATTATTATCGGTAGTGTAGTTCTTCATGTGAAAGGTGTCGATTGTAACATTTCTTTACCACCCTTCACTGTGAAAAAATCCCGTAAAACTTTACGGCATAAAGGGCCGGCAACTATGATACAGTTGGAACGAGCCATAATCTTTATACGGTAAATCCGTTCATGTAATTGAACGGTACATTCCTACAATAAATTGTATTGTTATCCTTCATCCCATTTTCCTCTCTTCTGATTGGCTGAGAGTGCGTCACATGGCGGGCCGTAAATCACCCTATTTCCCAGTAAATCTATTTCGGCACAATCCCGCGTAAATAGCGACATTTCTGTTAAAAATGTAATTTTTCTGTAAATATCACTGGTATCATGCTTGTCAAATTCGATATATTTTAATCCTTGTCGCCAATGCTTTATGATCGAACACGTTTACTCGAAAGTTACCGGCGCAAATATATTGGTTTATATATAAGTTAGACACATCCGGATATTTACCCGAGCGAAATAGAGGGTAACACTAAAATTCGTATTGCATTGAATAGTGTATTGTATTCATCACCTTATGTTATAATGTGCTATCAGCGCCAGAAAACAAAAGAAAATCCAATATAAATCTAACCACAACTTCTTAGCACGAGCTATAGTCTTCGAAATCGAGTCGGTGGTGCTTACGGTCAATTCCACGGTATTTCCACAGTAATGGCCGCGACTGAGAATTTATACCAATTCCACGGGTTCTTTTACCATAAAAATTACGGGATTTGCTGACAGTGTTGGTACACACGGGTAATTCTTGCCACTTGCTGAACAAAGGCACACGCTGTGTATTGTACCCTTTCTTTCCCGAAGACACTCTTGCTTGTATTTTTCAGTAATAAAGGACAATGCTGCTTGTATTTTTCAGTAATAAAGGACAATGCTGCTTGTATTTTTTCAGTAATAAAGGACAATGTTGCTTGTATTTTTCAGTAATAAAGGACAATGTTGCTTGTATATTTCAGTAATAACGGACAATGTTGCTTGCTACACAACGAAAGGGCCGGCGATAGCAGCTTGTATCAATACAAAGCTATTGAATCAGATCCCGACTCTGACAACGAACGTCACTCAACTCAAATGGATTATGTGCAGGCAAGAGCTTCAAGGAGTTTTATAATATGGTTCTCCAATTATTTATAAAAGAATACATTGAATGGTATATTATTCATCAGGTGTCAGCTATATGATACACGTGCAGACTGATTCCCATCCATTGGTGGGACATGTTCCGATAATAAGTTCAACAAACGGTCTATGATAGTTTGTTTAAATTATTGTCCGCATATTTCCTTATGGAACTGCATGCACATGTACATATACATGAGTAATTAAAAAACAAAGGGTCAATGGCAGTTTGTTTAAATTGTTATCTGCACATTTCCTTATGGAACTACATGTACATGTACCTATACATGAGTAATTAAAAAACAAAGGGTCAATGGCAGTTTGTTTAAATTGTTATCTGCACATTTCCTTATGGAACTACATGTACATGTACCTATACATGAGTAATTAAAAAACAAAGGGTCAATGGCAGTTTGTTTAAATTGTTATCTGCACATTTCCTAATGGAACTGCATGTACATGTACCTATACATGAGTAATTTAAAAACAAACGGTCTATGGTAGTTTGTTTAAATTGTTATCTGCACATTTCCTAATGGAACTGCATGTACATGTACTTATACATGAGTAATTAAAAAACAAAGGGTCAATGGCCCGTGGCGATTTTAAGGCTCAAATTATTGTATTGTATAGATTTACAATAGTATACCTCTTTGTCGTCATATTAAATCCAGGTCCGGTTGTCGGAAGAGGACCACCAAGTTTATATACGGATTTATACATGTATATGGCTCTGACAAAATTACTTAATTCATAGAAATTACCACTTTTGGGCGCGAAAAGGGGACTTTTCTACCAGTTGTTTATACGACATGTACGCACGCGAATTATAATTATAATAAGGTATGCTTTGCTTGATACCACTGTTCTCAAATTTCGCGTTACTAATTTTCGCTAAGTTTTGAATTCCCGCATCTATAAATTATATAGCCATGAGAATTCAAAACTTGCAAAATCCATTTTCGTAAAAGTCTCAAATTTGATACAGCATCAGTTCTTATTCGTACCGGAATTTGAAGATACATGTATACATGTCTATATTAAACATCATCACGATGCATTTACATCGTGTAGAACATAACAGCATCCAGAGACAGGGGGTTGACATTTCAAACCAATAATAGATTGAAGTTGTTATCGTACATGTTGTTTGATTTTTCCAACAATTATATAGTACCGTATACTAGCGGGGAATCAATTATATAGTACCGTATACTAGCGGGGAATCAATTATATAGTACCGTATAACTAGCGGGGAATCAATTATATAGTACCGAATACTAGCGGGGAATCAATTATATAGTACCGTATACTAGCGGGGAATCAATTATATAGTACCGTATACTAGCGGGGAATCAATTATATAGTACCGTATAACTAGCGGGGAATCAATTATATAGTACCGTATAACTAGCGGGGAATCAATTATATAGTACCGTATACTAGCGGGGAATCAATTATATAGTACCGTATAACTAGCGGGGAATCAATTATATAGTACCGAATACTAGCGGGGAATCAATTATATAGTACCGTATACTAGCGGGGAATCAATTATATAGTACCGTATACTAGCGGGGAATCAATTATATAGTACCGTATAACTAGCGGGGAATCAATTATATAGTACCGTATACTAGCGGGGAATCAATTATATAGTACCGTATAACTAGCGGGGAATCAATTATATAGTACCGTGTAACTAGCGGGGAATCAATTATATAGTACCGTATACTAGCGGGGAATCAATTATATAGTACCGTATACTAGCGGGGAATCAATTATATAGTACCGTATACTAGCGGGGAATCAATTATATAGTACCGTATACTAGCGGGGAATCAATTATATAGTACCGTATACTAGCGGGGAATCAATTATATAGTACCGTATAACTAGCGGGGAATCAATTATATAGTACCGTATACTAGCGGTGAATCAATTATATAGTACCGAGTACCGTATACTAGCGGGGAATCAATTATATAGTACCGTATACTAGCGGGGAATCAATTATATAGTACCGTATACTAGCGGGGAATCAATTATATAGTACCGTATACTAGCGGGGAATCAATTATATAGTACCGTATACTAGCGGGGAATCAATTATATAGTACCGTATACTAGCGGGGAATCAATTATATAGTACCGTATACTAGCGGGGAATCAATTATATAGTACCGTATAACTAGCGGGGAATCAATTATATAGTACCGTATACTAGCGGGGAATCAATTATATAGTACCGTATACTAGCGGGGAATCAATTATATAGTACCGTATACTAGCGGGGAATCAATTATATAGTATATTAGCGGGGAATCAATTATATAGTACCGTATACTAGCGGGGAATCAATTATATAGTACCGTATACTAGCAGGGAATCAATTATATAGTACCGTATACTAGCGGGGAATCAATTATATAGTATATTAGCGGGGAATCAATTATATAGTACCGTATATTAGCGGGGAATCAATTATATAGTATATTAGCGGGGAATCAATTATATAGTACCGTATACTAGCAGGGAATCAATTATATAGTATATTAGCGGGGAATCAATTATATAGTACCGTATACTAGCAGGGAATCAATTATATAGTACCGTATACTAGCGGGGAATCAATTATATAGTATATTAGCGGGGAATCAATTATATAGTACCGTATACTAGCGGGGAATCAATTATATAGTATATTAGCGGGGAATCAATTATATAGTACCGTATACTAGCAGGGAATCAATTATATAGTACCGTATACTAGCGGGGAATCAATTATATAGTATATTAGCGGGGAATCAATTATATAGTACCGTATACTAGCGGGGAATCAATTATATAGTATATTAGCGGAGAATATGTTGTTCTTACATTTGCATATTTTCCGACTTTTGGTCAAAAGTTTGGACTGAACTGGCATCAGTTGGAAATTTTCCAAGTTTAGGGGTAGTACTGGGTTGGAATTTTCCACAATTGGAAAGTTTGAGGCCAGTCTAGATGCTATAATTTTGCAATTGTCTTGTTTGGATTTCAAACTTTTCTCATTCCCTGTGTTCTGGTCCTTCCCAGTGGCCAGTAAAAAAACTGCTAATTGATTTAAGAAAAAACAAATCGGGGTGCGAATTTTCCTGGCATTCGACCGCTAGATGTTAGGGTTTTGCAATTTTCATGTTGGACATTCCAATGCATGTGGACCCACCCGCCCTCAACGCGACGGAAACCCGCTAGCCGCGTCATGACTGCATCACCAATGTTTTGAGAAGTTGGCTGTTTAAATGCTCCAAATAATTATTCTGACATTGATAATATTTATAGACATCATTGAAATGAACTCGAAATGATTAAAAAAAAACACAACCGCGTATACATGTATATGACCTCATAAAAAATCAACATTTTGCTGCGGCTTGTGTTGACATAACTAATTCTGTTTTGGTCAGGGTGTCACTCCAGTGTTGTCTTGGGGTCTTGCATCTTCCGTGCATCTGCATGCAGGCTGTGTAATGTGTATTTCTTCTAGAAGCATTGAAACATCGAAAATGTTACCACGATTTATCGCTTTATATGTTAGTAATGATTTTGTTGCTGGTTGCCCGCATGTGAATATATAGAAGCATATATACAAGCAGGCCTAATTATCTAATTCAATCCAGCATTCAGTATAAAGTGTGTAAATCATCAACACAACACCCTTGTTTTCTTTATGGTTTAGTATCGATAAACTCAGGATTCGTATATTAATGTCCGCTCAGTTTTGAATTAGCACTTGATTTTAGAGTTAGCCATCTGTATGTGCAAGACCGTCCGTTTGTTTTTTGTTTTTTCAAATCAAATAATTTTATTAGGGTTGTTCAAAACGCTTTGTTTTAGCTTGTCCGTGCGATTGGATTAATATAAAAACAATTTTGATTGTTGGGTATGCCTTCTACTCCGTATAGGAAATGAAAGCCGCGTGAAAATACTTAAATATCGTTAAATATCGATCCTGTCTTCGATGAAAAATGGACAACCATGGAAATAATGGTTGGCATTTTCAATACTTAAATTACAGGTATAAATAGGAGTTTCAGATATATGGTTTCGGAAAATATCTTAATTGAGTTCGCTATAACAGGTATCGAATTTGGAATGTATCATATTTATTTTCCTTCTCCCAGTATGAAAGTAGGGCGGGGGCTTTAGTAATGGGTCTATCATCCTAAGGCTGACCTTGAAGTCAGAATTATTGGTTTCTTTAACTCTATATCTTGGTACTCCATTCCATTCTAAGACGATTGGGGAGAGAACAGATTGTTTAAAGTGTTCCTTGTTTGCGTAATATTGATAGAACCTATCAGGGAATTTTGATTATATCCAGTGCGTTCGCCATATTATGCTGGGAGCAGATTGTTTAAGTATAATGGACATTCCTCGTAGATAAGGAATATGTGACGATGTTGTCCGTGTCTCTCTGTTGTGCGCCACCCAACCTCTTGTCATAATTTATTTAATGATACCGAAAGGTTTAAAGATGGATTATCTCTTTAGATAACACATTTGAAATAGTTGCGTGGGTATAAAATAATAAATATGAACTGAAGACCCCTGTCCGGAAAGGCTTCTATCAATTAATATTGATTTGATTTCGAATATTTTATTGGGACCGTTTATTTGTCTATTTTTAGAACAGACAATTCGGGTGATACCATATTGCGATATAGAGCATTGTTATTTTCCTCTGACTACGTACCGAACGTCAAATGTCCCAGATTGATTGCTTGTATTGTTTTATTCCATAATTATAAGCGATAATGAGTATAATTAACGTTTATTTGTGACAATATTACACAATACAATTTCTGGTGTCTGTTAACAGTAACCACTATTGTTCGTTAGCTAAACAACCACACCTTTTTAGACCAGAAAATATTCGAAATATAATTAATATTAATCGATAGAAGCATTTCCGGACGGGAGTCTTCTATTCAGATCTAATTTTAATACCCCGGTAACTATATAATACATGTTTACAAAGAGTTAATCCACCTTTAAACCGGTGACAATTCGCGCGGCATCTTTGTGTACTCGATCGAGTTTAGCCAATAAGTAGTCTGGTGCAGACCCCCAATCAGCATCACCATAGTCTGAAATTGGAAGTATATACGCGTCATATTATTTTTCAAGGCTTTTTCTATCTAGATTGTTCTAAAATTTCCTCAAGTGTGATAGTCTAATGTGCCTATTCCATGTCTTTTCCCCTGTTCGGGTGACCCATCTTTACCAATTTTCCTACATAAGGAACGCTCTTTATTGCTTACATTTGTCCCTTTAAGTCGTCTTGTGTCAACGGCATCTATCTCCTGACACTCTACGGGTCAATTTATCACCGTGTTTTAATTTTCACCGACAGATTGCAACCATTTTTGATATATCGTTAATTATTTAATTAAATAAAATAAATTATAAGTGCCCTTTTAAGAAATCTGATGTCAACGGTACCTATCTAATAATATTCCCCGATTCAAATTATCCACATGTAAAAAAAATTCAGCTACTAGGATCCAGCCGTTTCTGTATAAACAATCAGTAGATTAAATGCAAATTGCGACAGTCTTTAAAGTTTGACACTGTGTGTCGCTAGTAATCCCTCATGTGACGTCATATGAGGGAAGATTGACGATTCAGACTGCATAATCGATCGAGGAATATTCAATCGCGTGAATCGGCATGACTTCAGTTACGGCGGCCTATCACAGACAGCTTTTCGGCAACGTGCTCATTGGATTAGCGGGCATCGATACTGACTGAGAAACGCTACATCTGTGTAATCCTTTAAATACGAGTACTGTAATGTATTGGCAATGCCAGGTGTACACACATGTATAGTGTGGAGGATCAAACGGCTCATGTCCGTTTAGCAATGCCAGGTATACAATCATACATACGTACTATGTGGAGGATCACACGTACGGCTCATGTCCGTTTAGCAATGCCAGGTATACAATCATACATGTACTATGTGGAGGATCACACGACTCATGTCCGTTTAGCAATGCCAGGTATACAATCATACATGTACTATGTGGAGGATCACACGGCTCATGTCCGGTTGGCAATGCCAGGTATACATACATGTACTATGTGGAGGATCACACGGCTCATGTCCGGTTGGCAATGCCAGGTATACATACATGTACCATGTGGAGGGTCAAACGGCCCATGTCCGGTTGGCAATGCCAGGTATACATACATGTACTATGTGGAGGATCACACGGCTCATGTCCGGTTGGCAATGCCAGGTATACATACATGTATTATCTGGAGGATCACACGGCTCATGTCAGGTTGGTAATGCCAGGTATACACACATATATTATGTGGAGGATCACACGGCTCATGTCCGGTTGGTAATGCCAGGTATACACACATGTATTATGTGGAGGATCACACGGCTCATGTCCGGTTGGTAATGCCAGGTATACACGCATGCATTATGTGGAGGATCACACGGCTCATGTCCGGTTGGTAATGCCAGGTATACACGCATGTATTATGTGGAGGGTCACACGGCTCATGTCCGGTTGGTAATGCCAGGTATACACACATGTATTATGTGGAGGATCACACGGCTCATTTCCGGTTGGTAATGCCAGGTATACACGCATGTATTATGTGGAGGATCACACGGCTCATGTCCGGTTGGTAATGCCAGGTATACACGCATGTATTATGTGGAGGGTCACACGGCTCATGTCCGGTTGGTAATGCCAGGTATACACGCATGTATTATGTGGAGGGTCACACGGCTCATGTCCGTTTGGTAATGCCAGGTATACACACATGTATTATGTGGAGGAACAAACGGCTCATGTCCGTTTAGCAATGCCAGGTATACACACATGTATAGTGTGGAGGATCAAACGGCTCATGTCCATTTGGCAATGCCAGGTATACACACATGTATTATGTGGAGGGTCAAACGGCTCATGTCCGGTTGGCAATGCCAGGTATACACACATGTATTATGTGGAGGGTCAAACGGCTCATGTCTGTTTGGCAATGCCAGGTATACACACATGTATAGTGTGGAGGATCAAACGGCTCATGTCAATTTGGCAATGCCAGGTATACACACATGTATTATGTGGAGGGTCAAACGGCTCATGTCTGTTTGGCAATGCCAGGTATACACACATGTATTATGTGGAGGATCAAACCGCTCATGTTCGTTTGGCAATGCCGTGGATACCATCCTCAACAAAGTCGAGATGCAGTTGATGTCAAAGATAACAGAGTGTGCTTATCTCGTTTTCCCTGGCTGTAATATGCGAGTGTCATTTCAGATTATACGATGCCACGTCAAATTGCTATGATGAAATGGCAAGCTGCAGTCAAGAGTTGGTCACCGTAACAAAGACCTATCTCGACAAGATGGCACCAAAGCACTGCCAAGCGGTAAGCATAGTAACTCAGTGTGGTATGTATACCGCGTATCCCACACTCAACATAACACTGCCAAGCGGTAAGCATAGTAACCCCATGTGGTATTATACACGGCGTATCCCACACTAGACATAACACTGCCAAGCGGTAAGCATAGCTGCATAGTAACTCCATGTGGTGTTATACACGGCGTATCCCACACTCAACATAACACTGCCAAGCGGTATAAACATGATAACTCCGTGGGGTATGTATAGGTTACAAACAACCAATTATTTTCCATAGGCGACAATGTTAACTAGAAGTCCCGCCGGCCATGGGTTAATCCTATTTGAACTTCAAGATGTAAATTTTCCCTATAAGAACGCCAACCGCTGCACAAGTCTGTGACAACAACCGCGCCCTTTTCGGTATTTTGTTTTTCAAACGATAACCTTGCATTTCCACAACTACCCCATTTACTGCACAAAAATCAGCAGCATAAAAATACCCAGACCCCTTCCATGACCTCTGGTCCACCACCACACTCTTCCTGAACATCTGAACATACATGATCGCCATATTTACGTAGGCTATGATTTCTGTTCCCACCTATATGATAATCAATCAAGCAGTAGCCAGATTTTGTTATGCTGACTCGAGTTACCCTACACAAATTCAAGACGCGTAACTATATATGTGTTGATTGCAACCTATACGGCGTATCCCACACTCAATCTAGTACTGCCAAGCGGTATATTTTTATATCACCATAGTTTTGACAAGTGGCAAATTATATTTCTTATCACCATAGTATTGCCAAGCTATATAGGTATAGAGTAACACCATGTGCTACTCATATCATTACCAAGCGGCGAGTTTATAGCCACCTCATGCATGTGATACGTGTATATCGAACTCACCATTGTCAGTGTAACTTATGCGAGGATCTGTCTCATACCAGGGTTGCGGCAGATATTAGCTAGGCACAGATTTCCTTTCTTATGAAGTGTAGAACGTCTAAAAATTATAATATTTTGACATGTTTAAATTTGATAACTTCAAACTTTAAACTTGTTTTGCTGTAGACGTAGTTTTGATTTAATTGTACACAATATCGTGTTAACAAGGTACTCATGAGTCATTGTATAACATTATGTTGTACCAGTTAACAGATCATGTGATGTGTACCATGCATGCATGCTATTAGTGTTGTATTAGCGAGGCTTAACCACCTGTATGTGTAACGTGCGTTGTCATTACCAATGGAATTCACCTGACTGTTGTGACCATTTCGCTATACGCACTCGGTCAAACAATCGAATGAGCGATCACCGCTGTGCAGACAGTATGACCATTGGATTTGCCTGCGCGAAAACAAGCCTATTTTCGGTGAAGCCTGTTAAACCTATCGGTGTTCGTAGCCAGCTTATACTCACCACAGACTAGTATTTACATGTTTTATATATCACGATGAGCCGATATCTATAAGTTGGTATGTTTGGCGCCGTAAAATAATGTGACTGTTCCCGTCAAGTGCATATCCATAGCAAAACCATGGCAACACGCGTTACAAGTTACATGTACGTGAGACTACATCTTGCCATTAACTCTGATTTGTCTGAACTAGTTTCGACACAACGACAACGTCATCTGAAGGTTGAAGGTCCCTCTAATCAATAAGTGATTAAAATTCATTAGTATACCCTCATTACGAGTTATGGATGTATATAGCGTGTCCGTCCGTCGTACCGTACGTCCGTTCGTCCTTGGACAAAGAAAAAGCCCCTAGCCCATAAACCTCTAATGTTGATGGTACCGTCGGGTCTTCTGCCTGTCCGCGCATATATGTTGGGTATATATTAAGTGATATGGTGTATGATAAACTAGTCATTACGTCGTTATTGTTTCATAAGTGGTTATACTTAATTTGAAAACTGTTCAGAAAGATATAAAGTAACATTGTAACATCTTGAAAATACCAATTAAGTCTGGACAGTCCAAAATTAGTATATGTGACCCGCCATATCAAATCCAGTCGTAAGTCGGGATTTTTTTTACCCTGTGCCAATGCATTCTCTTATATATGCGAGTCGACCATAGGTCGCCTCGCATATATAAGAGAATCCATTGGCCTAACAATTTTTTCACAATTATAATAATTTTTTCTTGTATTCTTTAACAATTTTATAATTTTACCCATACAGAGCCCCAGACAAACATGAGCAGACGAAACTCTTCTATATGCTTCTATATATGTGTGGGGCTCCCTGCAGGGTAATGGGTGTTTTTTATTTAATGTCCTAAAAGTTGTAAGAAACATTTATTTAAAAAACATGATAACAAATTGCAGGGTAAAAATAAATCCCGACTTACGACTGGATTTGCTATGGCGGATCACATATTGTCTTGGGCCACTTGGGTCATTTTTGAGTTGATTCTCTTGCATGATATGAACTATATTCAATTCGTCTAACATGGTTCATTTCCGTATACAATAAGCGGAAGGTGTTTTTGTGCGAATCAAGCACATTTATATATATCCAGCAACCACGTGATCCTATCCACCCAGGGGAAAAAATACTCATTAATGTTCAAATGTAGGCGCAATTTTGTCCTAGCTTGTATTTTGCGGTCATATTTTGTTTAAACTTTGCACGGTTTGTTTAGTGCATGCGATTGATCATGCCACCAAGCGTAAGTACGTTTTCTCTCTTGAATCTTGGCTGGTCCATTTTAAATCTCAATAATAATCTATAAATATGGGGATCTGAACATAGGTAATACCCGTACTTTCATAATTATAACACTGTGGAGCGACTTACAGTTGGCGAGTTAACATTTACATGTAGATCATGCCATGAATCTCTACTTTGGCTAACGCCCGCAGAGATCATATTCCGCCATTACAAAACCTGGGAACTTTTTGAAGTTTTGACAGGGAAACTTATAACGTTGAACAAATAACGCAGTGAATATATTTCTTAGTTATTACATGTTCCTTAATAAAGTACTTCAAAGTAGGTGAAGGTACCATCTCGAAATTGCACGATTTAAGAGACTTTGTGAGCGATTTTGCTTTGTGTCGCTTACAATTATGGAATTTCTCCTGGGTAATTAATTCAATGTGTATTGCGATTATCGACATAACAAAAGTCACAGAAAAGCGTGCAATCTCGAGCTGGGACCACTCCCTAGTGTGAAGTAGATTTTTGAGAAATGCGTATTAACAAAGAAATATATCACTTGCCTTGTTTGTTTATGCAATGTTTTAAAGTTCCCTGTCAGAACTGGTCAGAACATTAAAGTGTTTCCAGGTTTTGTACAGGTGGAATATGATCTTCACGGGCGTTAGCCAGAGTAGAGGTTCATGGCATGATCTAATTTACATTTTGATTTTATTCATTTCAGAATTATAAATCGGTGGAGCGGTGTACTGTTGGCGTCTACGGAGATCCCCACCTGCGTCTTTGTGGAGAATTGTCTTTGCAGACATGCGCAGCTGCTGGACAGCAGATTTATCTGAAAAACAGCGTACTTGAGTTGAAAGGGAATAACGTTGCGATAACAGGCCATAATTCATCTCCGGTTCCTACAACTCTCCAAGAAGTGAGTTCTATAAAGAAATGTAGCTTGAATCTGTCCGAAACTGCCTGTATAATTTCTAAATGGCTTACTCCAACATTAATTGTCCTGGTAAACTTTTCAAAACTAAATATTCCACGAATTGTACATGTACATAATTATATGTCATGTACATATATGTTGAGCATCTCCAACGAGTTATGTTGGGATATAAGTTTTTATGAAACGAGTTTGATAAATTTGATTCACAACGAGTTTCATAAAATCTTCTATCCCAACCTAATGAGTTGAGGATATTGTAGATCGCATGAAAAAAACTATAGAGCTTTATGCCTTTTTAACAAACAGAATCCTTAAAACAAGCTTTATAATGCATACATTTACACCGTTGGCTGAGACGCTTCACAACCGTCTTCGAGTATTGCGCACTCAGATTTTCGACGAAATTTGCCTCTTTGTTTTTGTGTCTATTTTTGTTAGTGCAACAAAGATGGACAATAATTTAACTTTAATGAACAAATCAATCAGTTCACCTTGTCTGAATGATTGGTGTGTCATGCGCGGCATTTCAAAATAGTATTAATTCGCCTAATCAATGTAAAGTAATTTTGTTGGCGCGCTGCCAAGTTGGCGGAAAGCTCTCGCTTATTCGTCAACAGTGATATATACACTATATATATAGAATACACCCATAGTAACCGAGATTACCAAATATTCACAACGAATGGAATTGTGGTTTTAACCACGAGCCTTTTTGGCGAGTGGTTAAAACCACAATACCATGAGTGGTGAACATTTTGTACTCTCGGCTACTATGCGTGTATTTTATTTATGCCATAATTTTTATTTTTGTTATTTTGTTTGCGAATTCAACTACCCCACTGTTTACTTTGAATGTGGATCCTCACCCAGAGACACAAACACGACGCTTTACGGAATGTGCGTCACGCGTAGTGATGCTTATATTAACGTCATCCTGTTTCTGAGCGATCGTCACTTGGAATTATCATTCATATATAGCACTAGCAAGCTACATTTGATTGAAATTCAAGCAATTTTCCTCATATATAATTGATATCATGACAACTTCCAATTTTAAATGAATGTGACATAGGAACTATTTTGCTAACTACGATGTAGTTCTACTAAGGGTATACACGTTTAACACATGAAATTACATTTGAAAATTTACACCCACAGTAGACATTTATACCCACAGTAGGAAGCTGTATACCCACAGTAGGGTGTAAAGATGAAGTTTATAAAATGGGTGTTATACACACAATAGAACAGGCAATTATGGTATAAAAGGAAATATGTAATGGGTTTTTAATGATATAATAGGGGTTTCATGTGATATATAGATGTATTATCAAACTAATGAACTATACCCGGACAATAGAGATCCTTTAACCAGTTATACTATAGTAAATTGATTATCACACCAAGTTAAAAAGTGTACATTGAAATGGTCTAATATTGATTTGGAGGGGTGCAGGTATAATATAAACAGACGACAGATAAATAAACGTACAGAAGGAGTCCTATTTATTGAGGGAAATATTCAAATAAAGAGTTCAACAAACGACCTTGTCTGTTGAACTTATTATCTGAACATTTTCTTTGGGATATCTACTCATCAATGAGTGTTACTCATCAGTGAGTGTTTAGTATATATCACGTTAAGCCGCTTGGAGGTTTTGGAACTCAAATATACCCATGCAATAATGTCCGCATACAGGCCAGTGCACCATGCTATGAAAATATACGGTGAATTTAGCCGCACAGAATGTCAAGTATTATAAACCTCGTGGTAATTTAATAATAGTGTAGACAACTTCTAGTAAATCAATAGTTAGACCAGGTCCCTGTACTATAGATTTCTAACAGTTAGACCAGGAAATTCGAGTAGGATCGACCTCAAAATGTGTAACAACCAGGCCCTCAATTCTCAACCACATGCCAAGAGCTTCCTATTAAGTTAAACATCCCAGCACAGAAAAGGTCCCTGTGGTCTTTGCATCACCGTTACAATTGCAAATTTTGTTTGCTTAATTTTAAGTTGAGATGAGCTACCTCCGTAGAAACGGATTTGTCTCGTTCAAACCTCAAAGTTATGTATTTGGGAAGATGTAACTTAAAACATACCTGCATGCGCTAAGGTTTCCTAACAAATTCGTCGATATATAGAGCTGAGAATACGCGTTTTGAACTTTTGCTTCTTATAAGTTCAAATTGAACATTTCTTTGCGCAACCTCATGCAATGAAGTGTTAAATGTAGTATACAAAGGGTTAATTTAGAAGGTGCCAGACATGCTAAATGACGAATGCTTATATGTATTGCATCGCATGCAGGTTCGGATGACATTTTTCTCCTGGGATGGTAAGGGCACCACCGTGGGAACTTACTCTGCATCAAACGGACAACTTCCAACCACTTTCCAGTCGGGTACAGCCAACATCGGAACTGGTAAGTCAAATGATTTCATCAAAAGGAAACTAAAGATTCCACTCTTCAGGGCCAAAATTACAACAACATATTTTCTTATAAAACCCGATATGTCTATAAAGACATAATTAAGTTGTTTGTATATCCCCCATCAACATGGCAGAGATAAAGACACAAATAATTGTGTAATGGACTACATATATTGTTGAATACATTTTTGTTTAGAAAATTTACATAATAGACACAATATATGAAGAAAACAGTCAAATGTTTATAACGAATTTTCAGTGGGAAATTCTGACCGCCCATTCATCGCGCTCCGGTTGTGCAAAGGCTTGCCTGATCTTAGATTTCGCCGATTTCCGCGAGACTTAAGACCAGCATTGAGAAGGCGCGCGGAATTTGAAGATGTTAAACGCATCGATGTTGCTGCATATGCAAATACTTGGATCACATAAACCCAATGATAATACTTCGAAATGACATTGACATTTACCTTGATGGAGGGTGTTGATGGAGAGCGTTGATGGAGGGTGTTAATGTAGTGTGTTGATGGAGGGTGTTGATGGAGGGTGTTGATGGAGTGTGTTGATGGAGTGTGTTCATGGAGGGTGTTCATGGAGGGTGTTCATGGAGGGTGTTCATGGAAGGCTTGATGGAGGGTGCTGATGGAGAGCGTTGATGGAGGGCGTTGATGGAGGGCGTTGATGGAGGCTGTTGATGGAGGGCGTTGATGGAGGGCGTTGATGGAGGGCGTTGATGGAGGGAGTTGATGGAGGGTGTTGATGGAGGGTGTTGATGGATGTTGTTGACAATATAGTGTTATTCCTCTTGCTACGCTCCGAACTTTTCCGTTGAGAAAAATTCTTAATAAAATCTATTTTCATTACTAGATGGTTTTCTGGAACGTTGTCAACGATTCATAATCTATCAAATTTACTAGGAAGAAATTCAAGAGATATACTTTCTTTAAAGAGTATATTATTAATTGATCTAATCCTTGTGTGTGCTAAATATTTCCCTTCCATTCAGTTGATGCAAATTATAACTGACAGTAAATTACATGGTAGCAAATAATCGTTGTTGAATGTATTTACATGTATCTGTCGCGAATTTGATGTAAAAAAACAAACTGGGATTATAATATATACATGCCAACGTTATTATATAGATGATATCTAATGAGTCGCAATTCTATTCGAAATGTATTAACCGAATGCACTAAATTCTCGCTAAAGCTATGCTCGAGTCGAATTTAGTGGACGAGGTTAATATATTTCGTATATAATTGCCTCGAATTTGAGATCCATTTTTTCACATAATAGCATTTTAGCAAAGAAAACGATCTCGAAACGGCTGGGGTTGAACATGAATTAATATTGACTTCCTTATCACAACCAAAGAGGATGTAAAGACACCGTAAACAAAACTATAGTTCCATTTTAAATGTGTCTTTTCATGTTGAAAAAATTGTTCAACCCTCCTTATCACCCATATTTATATCACAGTCAACATTATGTAACCCAAGACGAATTGAATATCATAACTATGTGTTCTAATTGACATAATAATAAAGTAATCGCTTTGACATTGATAACATTGTATTACGTTATTACGTCACTGTGCGTGGCATTGCGTGCCGATAATACTCGTGTGTCTGACTAAAAATATGAGGCCACATTTAGGGATTAGCTGTTTTTAATTGTTCGCACAGGAATGGGACAAACGGTATTTATTCATATCACACCATACCTATAGACTAAGGGTACGGAGTGCCTTTAAGGTAACATAGGACCAATTAATGTTACAGCAGTGTTCTAGTGCACAATCGGATGATATGGTACCCCCTGTCGTTGTACGTATTCAGATATACATTCACAACACACATTGTGTCACAATTCTGGATTACTCTTTCATGTATAGGCAACAACAAGGTGACCATTGCACAAGGAGGGACAAGCAGGGCAGTGAAGATAAAGTACGCTGCCACCGGAATGGTCATGTTCTTGAGAATCTCGGGTTCCAATTATTTCTTCACACTGCGCATGGCTGAGAGCGATATCAGGAAATCATACGGTCTGTTGGCGGCGGGTTGTCCTCCGAGCGAGCTCGTTTCCAGAGGTCAGTGATATTTATACAATGTACAGGGGGTATCGGGAAAAGATTTCAGACAAGAACGACAGTTACCTAGACTGAAATATACCGGGTATTTAATAATTTTACAACTGAGTGTATAAATGCAGTTTTGGTGTTAAAATTACATTATCTCTTGGAGGAATGTTTTGTTAGCTGTCGCAAAAATTGCTTTTTGGTCATCTTGAACTTCCACCCACTCGTCATTCTGTTCAAGTACATATCGTGCTGATACCAATCATGTCTTTACCTACATGTACACTACTTATTGCTGCTTATACATGTACATCTCCAATGCTATATTACTTGACGTATTTCCGCCATTTTATGCATATTCTGTACTAAATTATAGGAGGGTTTGTTGGCGTTGGAAAGAGAAGGAAGCGCGCAGCCTCATCCGCCGCTATCACCGCCTGCAGTAGCATCCCTGACTCAGCTTTCCAAGAGACATGTCAATATGACACCACCGTGACTGGTGACATAGAGGTGAGTAATGCTCAAACCAGCATGAAATAGTACACCATCGTGACTGGTGACACACAGGTGAGTAATGCCCAAACCAGCATGAAATAGTATACCACCGTCACTAGTGACACACAGGTGGGTAATGCTCAAACCAGCATGAAATAGTACACCACCGTGACTGGTGACACAGGTGAGTAATGCTCAAACCAGCATGAAATAGTACACCATCGTGACTGGTGACACACATGTGGGTAATGCTCAAACCACCATGAAATAGTACACCACTGCGACTGGTAACACACAGGTGGGTAATGCTCAAACCAGCATGAAATAGTACACCACCGTGACTGGTGACACAGGTGAGTAATGCTCAAACCAGCATGAAATAGTACACCATCGTGACTGGTGACACACATGTGGGTAATGCTCAAACCACCATGAAATAGTACACCACTGCGACTGGCAACACACAGGTGGGTAATGCTCAAACCAGCATGAAATAGTACACCACCGTGACTGATGACACACAGGTGAGTAATGCTCAAACCAGCATGAAATAGTACACCACCGTGACTGGCGACACACATGTGGGTAATGCTCAAACCAGCATGAAATGGTACACCACTGCGACTGGCAACACACAGGTGAGTAATGCTCAAACCAACATGAAATAGTACATCACCGTGACTGGTGACACACAGGTGGGTAATGCTCAAACCAGCATGAAATAGTACACCACCGTGACTGGTGACACAGAGGTGGGTAATGCTCAAACCAGCATGAAATAGTACACCACCGTGACTGGTGTAACACAGGTGGGTAATGCTCAAACCAGCATGAAATAGTACACCACCGTGACTGGTGACACAGAGGTGGGTAATGCTCAAACCAACATGAAATAGTACACCACCGTGACTGGTGACACACAGGTGGGTAATGCTCAAACTAGCATGAAATAGTACACCACCGTGACTGGTGACACAGATGTGGGTAATGCTCAAACCAACATGAAATAGTACATCACCGTGACTGGTGACACAGATGTGGGTAATGCTCAAACCAACATGAAATAGTACACCACCGTGACTGGTGACACACAGGTGGGTAATGCTCAAACCAACATGAAATAGTACACCACCGTGACTGGTGACACACAGGTGGGTAATGCTCAACCCAGCATGAAATAGTACACCACCGTGACTGGTGACACAGAGGTGGGTAATGCTCAAACTAGCATGAAATAGTACAGCACCGTGACTGGTGACACATAAAGGTACTATGTTTTCTGCAATCGCATTACCGTGTGTGTCCCTTCTCCACAATATGTTACATATATCTGCTGAACACACACAACATTGAGTCAATGGTCAACGCTGAAATAACAGCTTTAAATGCTGATCACGTGATATTTTGCATAAGTACATGGGTGCTATAATAGGCAAGATATTTTCAAACAACAAGATATTGAAAACTAATATTGCAAATTGGCGACTGAAGTCTTTAAACAAAATTGTATACTAAGACACCGGTTTGGTAGCAGCACGAAACTTAGTCATATAAATTGTACGATGTACAGTCTATTTGATCTGGTGAGACGGATTGATGATCGTTTGAAGAGTTTGGGATTCCTTTGCAGTATAATAAGCATTGCAACATACGTGTATGGTTTATAATCTCGGACAGTGTTGAAAATTCCGGAAATGTAACTGCTATTTATACCACAAGGATATGCATTTCAGTTGTTCCGTGAAATTCAATAACTAATCATCATGCCGAATGAAACTACCACTCACTGTGTGGCGAAACATGACTTCGTGTGTTGCATGCCCGAAATTATTATTTTTGGGCCCGACTGTAAACGGAAAATCCGAACATTTAAAGACATAAATCATTGGGTTTGACTTTCGATGTAGTGAACGATAAATCCTCCGGATGGATCTGTTTTAATGATATGTGCACCTTTAAAGATAATTAACAACATAATTGTATATTACCAATACATATTGTCCCTATTATGTGGTTATCTAATATATATTTTGGGACTTCTGTCTGTCTGTTTGTTTGTTAGCAATGGCCGGGAAAACTGCCGGACGGATTTCTACGAAATTTGATACCTAGGGGTACTTTTGTCCGGGGAATGTTTGGACGGTCAAATTGTAACCCGACCTGACCTTGACCTTCAAAGTGGTAAATTCAAGGTCAAATCGCGACTTTCGACGGACGGATTTAGACGAAATTTGATACCTAGTGGTACTTTTGTCCGGGTAGTGTTTTGGACGGGTCAAATCGTGACCCCGACCTGACATTGACCTTCAAAGTGGTCAATTCAAGGTAAAATCGCGCCTTTCGACGGATTTTGATGTTAGATCCACGGAGGTTTTCAAAACCAGCTATTTGAAAATTGGTATCTGAAGTCCGGATGAAAGCAGGGGGAAAACAGCCCGGACGAAGTCGGGTCACCCTGCTAGTACAATATATATTGCTTTCGTCGAGGCATGGCTTATTAGGGTTGTGGCCATTTTAACAGCCATTTAATGGCCGCGATTGTATTGCTCTGACCATGTCACAATATTCGCTCTCGTACTCTAACTGGTATAACTGCATAATTCATATGACTAGATGAGACAAACTATAAGAGCAAAATGTGACCGGGTCGTTGAGAAACAGTTTAGGGGTTTGGTTGTGTTTTTATAAGTTTTGACCACTTACGATATGCGTAGTCACTATTAGAACGAATGAGTGATGTCTGTGTCGTTTTTAAAATAGAATGCTGGCGTCTATGTTTTGAGAAGTCCGAACAATCCGACATCGAATACGACAGTTTGCCTTTTAAAATCGTCATTGTTTTGGCTCAGTATATATGTTACTTTATATATCCATATCTGCGAAATTTATTCTAAGTTTCCCTTTGAATTTGTGTATCTGGTTGGAGAATTTTGTAAATTGAAAAATATCGAGTGCCCTTTAAATATTTTTAGGCTGAAACATTGTCACATCATCCCATTATTTCCATGATAATTGAAAAGAAACAAGTTTGTTTTCTTATATGGAAAAAATGGTCTAACTCAGAAAGCTCAACTCTGATTTTAAGAGACTATTCTTGACGATATTCTACGATATTATGGCCTAAATAATGTTTTTAAAAAACCCAGCTTTCCCCGACTTATTTCCTTTTCCCCTTTCACGTCTAATGTTCTTGGACTATAAATGGACATCACTAAGCTTGACTGTCGACACACATTTGGTCAATGTCACCGTTACCAGAAACTCACATGCGGACAACGCCCCAACATTCACTGAGATCTTATCAAAACAGAATACTTCCGAATATTCTAGTCCAGGAGATATTGGTCAACCTCTGCACCCCCCCCCCCAGGACTCAACTTCACCCCACTAATTTTCTTTCTTAATGTCTCCTCTAATTTTTTCGGTTGTTAGCAAGAACAAAAAGTGGCCACAGAGACTCCAGACAAGATGGCGTCCATCGTGGCGGCCAATTTTTTTTATATGCACCAGGTCTCTTTGATCGCCGTTATAGTAAAGATGATATCACATGCGGTCTTGTTTTCCGCTCGATTCGTTATGCTAATATACAACCCTTACAAATTAGCCAAAAATTCGACACCAGAAACCAATATGGCGGCCAAGATGGCCGCCGAAATGTGAAAATATGCTATTTTTCTGACGTTTCACCACCTTTCGTTTGTCTCTGTGGGAAAATATTGGCATCTTGGCGTGATTTTATAAATTTATTGTATCGAACAGTCATTTGCGAACACATTGGGACCATAATATACACTCATTGTGGGATATTTTTGTCCGATATCACGTTTTCACAAATGCCGGTATAATAGGTCAAAGCCGAATCTAAGTTAATAACGCGATGTAATGTTTCGAATCAATGAATGTTATTGCTATCATAACAACACCATGCATATATATGTGCAAGAGATACTCGATCTAGGATTTCTCTTACACCTGAGTTGAGGAATGTTCACCCAAATCCAAGTTGGCGGCCAAAATGGCCACTAGAAATAGAAAAATCGCCGATACTTTGTCGGTGTGAGCGACCTAGATTTATCAGACAAAGAAAAGGAAGCTGGTCCAGATAATTATGGACGTGACGTGGCAAATCAGAATCTGTTATCAGGTAATTGTTCTGATATGACTATTCGGCGCACCTACGTTTACGGCCATTATCGGCGCTAAGTGCCACATCGCGATATTAATTGTGGGTTTTCATCTTTCCAGAAGGATACGAGCTATGTTATGCGTTGTTTTGATACGTTTAAGTTGAACTAGTAGATAGTGTATGTACAGTTTCGTCCATACATACCGATATTATGACAAAAAGTTGAAATTTAGCCGCCAATTTAGCCGCGATCTTGACTATGAGTATCAATTGCCAAACCCTAATGAATACTTCATATAAATATTCCATATCAACATGTAATGGTGGGTAGAAATCGCGAAACAATAACCCCCATCGTAAGGAAGTAAAGGAATGTAGGCGTGTTTTCAAATTTCGGTCGCCATTTTGGCCGCCATCTTCTATTTGGGGGTGCAGAGGTCGACCAATATTTCCTGGACTAATAGCAGTGTTCAATCAGGGCAAATGTGAACGCTATGGCCATATCTTTCGCGATATGACCGCGGAGTCATGATAATATGTCCAAAGCGCGCAAAGTGTGCAATATTTCTTGTCAATGATTTATAATTTCAATTTGTATATTCCAGTTCGCTACCATGGCAGCGGAAGCCCTTGCTGACGTGAATAGTGTTCAAACTCTGGATTCTGAGATGATTCTGAACGCTGCTGTACCAGCGGATAGTGGAGCTGTACCAGCGGATAGTGGAGCTGTTCCGGGATGTTCTCTCCTTGTCATATCTATCCTGGCGTTGGTTGGATATACTCATATTATATAGAGGATAATCACTTCTTTGTACTGTTGAAGTGAAATAATTCATGAGAGGCAGGGACGTTGTACAAACTCGAGAGCTAATTGCGTTTGAGTGTTTTACAATATAGTTCCTGCCTCGACTGAATTATTTCACGTCACCAGTTTAATCAAGTTATTATTATGTTTATTATATTCCACTATATTTACATACTAAGTGTGATCATCACTAAATCCAGCATTCCGATTGGTCGGCGCCCACGTGGCTAGTTGCAATTATTTCTCGGTGAATGCGCAACAGCTAATAACTGCAGCCTCATAACAACATCGACACGTCATTGGGTTTGGAAAGACCAACGCGTAATGTTTTGGGCGCATTTGGACTCGCGCAGGATTGACTTAATACATCATCGGGTTTTAATATAAAGAGAAATTGTTCCTGTTAACTTTTTCCAAGGGTGCTATGGGGTATTTTGGCCTGGTTTTGTCACGATACACTTTTTTATTTAAATACATTTACAAAAGTGGCTTTTTCGCTAAATGTATATACATATAAGGATTAACTGTCATGTGGACTGAATTTATGGAGATGTAACCGTGAGGTAAGTGGTCATAACTTGCAGGTTAAAACCCTTCGGGTTTTACACAAGTTATGACCACTTACCTCACGGTTACATCTCCATAAAAAACAGTCCACATGACAGTTAATCCTTATATAAACATCGTGTTTACCAGAAATCCGAATAATACCGCCATTATACTCGTTATAAATTTTGATAGCGCGCATGAATACATAACGCGCTATTTAAAGTGACATAATTCACTAGTGAATTTATCGTGTATAATCACTCGAGAAATCAAGGTAAATCACACATATATCGGAATATAATAAAACATCATTCGGAATGTCATCACACCAGTCGATAATGCAGCTATCCCGGAAAACACTCATTCTATTCTGTTAACCACTCTCAAGTACCTGGCAATCACATTAGACATATATAATATGTAGCTAGTGTCGTTGCTTAAATTGTTTATGTCCGTGAGGGGGATTTGAACATCTATTGGGCGAGGCTCTGCCGAGTCCAATAGATATACCAAATCCCCTGAGCGGACATAAACAGTTTAAGCGACGACATTAGCTACATATTTTATTTATCCATCGCACAAAACTTGCCTTGTGAGGTTAATCTGTCAATTTCCTCAGTTTTACATTCATTACCTCGATGACGCCATTACATTTATTAGGTCAAGCAAACCAATTAGCATTCATGACGTGGGAAAACCGAAGTCCAGCTTAGAGCGAAATAGTTCGTTGGCATTTTTACATTTATTATAAGCAGACCTTGTTCTGATGATTTATAGTTGTTTTAGAGCTAAAACATATATCATTTTAAGAATTATTTTAGTGAATTATACACGATAAAAACGTTCTGAAATCACAATGACGTCATTAAGGCCGGTTGACGTCCTTAGTTACCTGCGCAATTTGCATATAAAATTACGTCATAAAAGTAGTACTAACCTAATAAAGCTACGTTGACCTAATAAAGCTACATTGACGTAATAAACGTAACGTTTATTAGGCAGGCTTTATGTAGGCAATAGTGACAGTGAGCGGTGGATAAATAGACAATAGTTAACTGTCATCAGCGACGAACGAAGTTTCTCCTCTCGTGAGATGCGCAGGATTATTTTTCACGAAGCGTTAGCCGAGTGAAAAATAATCCTCGCATCTCACGAGAGGAGAAACTTCGTTCGTCGCTGATGACAGTTAACTATTGTGTTTATTATATTTTCCACAACAGATTGTCACGACACAACTCTAATAAAATGCATTGAGAAGATGTTCCGATTCTGAATATTGACCTAAATGTTTCCGTTAAATTAAGCGCAATGATAAGATAACAACCCAAATAAGGTAAATCGATTACGTCACTCATTCATAAATTTTTTACTATAACCATAGTATTTTACCCCGTACAAGGAACGTGACGTCATTTCATTGATTATTTCTCCTATTGCCACCAACTTCAAGGGGATTTTTTCGAGGAATTTTTCAAACAAATAACAAACTTTATTGATTAAATTAGTAACTTTGGAATGTCATTGTGTGGATAAGCCTTCCTAGTTCTATGGGATATCACTTCTCACTTTCATTTGGAATATGCACTCGAATGTCAGTGGAATTTGAAGTGGAACTGCTTGAAGATACTGAAGTGGATCTCAACGCTGTTTTAATTTTCTTGGTGCGAATGCACTTGTGGGAACAATTGTTTATCACGATTTCGATCTTTGGATTCCGAAGTGTAGGGTAACCAAAAATGTTTCCCAGTTGGTGTTGATCCTGCAAATTCACTGAGCTGGAATTTGATGTCGATAACTCATTGGTGGTCTGTGTTTTTGATGTATTTTGTGTTATCTGACTATGCACTGGAACTGAGACAATTAATTTGGTGTAAGGGGAGTAACCCAAAACGTGCACTTCGAATTACATAATTCGGAATGTGCGAGGTTGGGATAAATAGTCCGTCGTCGCTGGGAGTAGGATAAACCTCTGAGAGTAGGATAACATCGTGGCACTTCCGGGAGTGGGGATACGATTATTATTTTGGCAGAAAAAGTTACTGAAAATATAATAAAATAATCTATCTGGTTAATTTGTGGCAGTGTCAGTTCTTAACAAAGTGACGAGTAGATTGAAATGTTTGTATCAAACAAGAGCATTTCTGAACAGACACACTGAGAAATTACTTGTATCAGCTCTCATGTAGTGTAATACGGACTATGCTAGCTTAGCATGGTATTTTGGTCTTGGTGCACCTATAAAAACAAAACTACAAGAAGCTCAAAACGAAATATTTAGATTTATTTTAAGTTTGAAAGTTCGTCATAGTAACAGTTAAAGAGTTTAGAGAAGTAATGTGGTTACCTGTAAAATATAGATTTGAAAAAATAATTCGGCTACTTCTTTATAAAGTTGTCAGTATTTGTTACAAGACTTTAAATTAGTTCACCAGATTCATACACATGATACAAGATTTAGTAGTTGTAATTACTTAGTGCAAGGGGCTAACCCTCAAATTAAGAACATGTACATGCATTCAATGCATGGAATAATCTTGATTAAGGGCACAAATGTTTTTGAGGATTATTCCACATTTAACCCTTCCATCTAGGGAGCCTCACATATATAAGAGAAAGTATTGGCGTAACAATATTTACCTTGACCTTGTAAGCCAGTGAATTGTCTTATATATATGCGAGGCTCCCTCTGGGAGATTCGCAAAAAAAGAGCACTGGCACAGTATCTGTAATGCTGCACCAGCGCATATCCCGCCATGAAAGGATCATTAAGACACTGATCAGCCTTCAGCTATTTCAATTAATCCCAGCTGAGGGAGACTGTGATTTTATATACCACTGCTATTTTTTCTTTGCCTTGTATAATGTTTTAGGTCGAGCTGTGACTGCTTTGTTGAATTTATCCTCAGGGATGTCTGTGGTTTCTGTGACTGAGTAAGTAATCACTAGTGTAGCATAATACATGAGACACGGCGATAAGTTGGCGTTTGCCATACCACATTCATAAAGCGCTTGAAACCTCACAGAACCCACATACTTTCCAGAGGATAGATAGATAGTTATATACATACCTGTATATAGATATTTATTTACATATATTTATCAACCATTTGCTACGAAATTCCCTGATAAAATTGGCGATAACGAATTGGCGATACAAACATCTGTATCATTACTGCAGTTGCGGTACAAGGCGCGCATGACGTTATTGGTTGGTCAAAATCATGTCACAAATAAATATGTTTTGCATTTTCACTTTCTCTCCTTATGCAGGCAATTTATAATTTTAAAATGAACATCTGCTTGCTCATTAAGAGTCTTTTTTATCGAGCTATATATGTATACTGCAGATGTTATAATGACACCAAGACATAATTCACATAGTCCGCAGCACATTTTATTTTTTATTTATAAAACCATTGTTGGCGTGCAGTTACTAACCAGTGCTGGTGTGTGTGTGTCAGACTTTGTGTAAACTAAGATTGACTTCTAACATTAGTAAATGGGAGGTCTATAATCAATAATGTTAATTTCAATGTTTGGCATTTCGGGAAATATGTATCATAACCATCGCCAAATATGATAGTTTGTGTTAAATTTCAAAGAGGACCTTTAAATTTATCAATGCCAACTAGAGTTATCATAGTTACATGTAGCCCCATCTGATGTGATTTTAAAGCTAAAAAATATGTCACCATTGAATAGGCATACACGTGGTGTTCCAATTAATGAGCTGGGAAGCAACAAAATGACGCAAACGTCACCATACTGATGCGTAATGATATCACTCCCATTTGGACCGAATTATTTGCCTACAATAATGGCAGACACTTTTTTTGGGCTTGCAATATGCCGTACAGTAACAAAACATGCGAATTGCAATTTGCAACAGTCCTCCTGCAATTCGCCGTACACCAAATAATCTTTTGCCAATAATTTTAACAAACAGCCGAACAAATCATGTTTGGTACTATGTAAGTAATTGTGAACTTTTCTTACGTCATGTCCAATTGTCCATAGCAATATGTAAACATAGAGACGTTTTAGATATAAGAAAATCGGTTTGTATTTGGTCAAGTTGCAGAAGTTCCGTAGAATTTAACCTAATAATCGTGATTTCTAAGGACGTACTTTATATCCAGAATGTATAGATAGTAATTTTAGCAGTATAGTGCACTTTCATATTATTCAGAGGGATTTCATATGCATGACGTGTCGTGGTTTTTAACAATAACGAATAATCGGTAAAAAAAAGATATCGGCATATTGTGTAAACAAATGAAATGTTCCTGCATAATTTCCGGTGTCGGATGTACACAATGTACCTAATATTGGATTCTGATTTATCTCCAACTGACCAATATTCTTAATTAAATTCATCATAAAAGTATTAGGGACTACTTTGGAAATAAGAGGGATTTTTTGTTCTTCTTTCAGTGGAATGACTGGTATCCCTGGTAATGATATATTTAATTATAAAAGCTGAGTAGTATTAATAAGAAAATTATTAATATTACATACCACTATCGAACAATCTTTTAACACTTTATTGGTTAAATCCATTTTGTTTATACATCTAAATATTGAGCTCGTTTTATGACTCACTTACAGCTAAATTTAATTGTCGACCACAGTTCCATCCATATTCATATTAAATTGCTCATTCAATGTGTGTACATGTGACATCTTTGTATAAAACTATATAAATAGTTGTATCATTACCAATAAATAATATAACCTAATCTCTGTTCAGCTTTATATGGATGATATATACACAACTAAGTGTACGAACATCGCAAGTGAATAAGAAGGACTTGGCATTTTCGGAGAATCGAAATTTCGTCTCTTGTCTTCTGATCATCATTTGACACCATTCGCATAATGAACGACAGAAAATTATTACGAATAGGGTAATACGTCACTAGAATGTGCGTTCTTTCTATTCGTTGTGGTTTTTCCATATCCGTTTGTTACGATTACGATTTTGGATTTTCAACAAAACTCCCAAATACATGATATAGTAATAAATTCGCGATCGTTTCTCAGCTCATCAATGTAGGAGATGACTCTGAGATTATTTTTGAGAAAATGTTTTTGGACCGTCAGAAAACAATTACGACTACATATTGCTATTCATAATATGTATCTGTCGTCGTTCATTGTGCGAAAGGTGTCTATTACTGATTCGTGTACAAAAAGAAAAAATCTAGAAGTCATAATGAACTGAAACTATTACCATCTCTATATACAGGAATTTACCAGTAGTATGCACTCACCCTCATATAACATTCCACGCGACTATAACAAGAAAACCAATGTCAGAAATGGTAACGCGCTCAAGATCATATATTACATACCCATGATTGTAATTATAGAATATAAAATGTATTGGTTTTGCGAATGACAAACTCAGAATTCCGTTAAAATAACAATAACAACCAGCACCTAATTAACGAACCGGCGGCGACTCGGCCGCCTCCGACCACAACCTCCAGTGGGCTGCAGAACGAAACATGTCTATAAAAGTTGAAATATAAGACTTACAAATTATCTTTTTCATTTCTTTTATATGTAATTGACATAGTTTATCACAAGCCGACATTATTGACATAATGTTAACGACAATAAACGAAATTGAAATTCCCAACTACACCTTTTACCGGACTCGGCCTCCGGTCGCAGTTCGACTTTTAATCCTCCCAAAAATTCCCATTCTATAAATAAAACACCCATGCGCCCAGGCGAAACTAGAATCTCTACACCAGTATATAATACACGCGATGCGCGCGTAATAATTAATAATAATTTATCCATTTATTACACGCATGCTAGTGTAGAGATTCGTGGGGTGATCATTTCTGCTACAAGACAGGTACTCGGTTTCCGGTCGAGTCCCCCGCAACCATCGAAGTACAAAGTCCTGGTAAAATACATTCTAAATGAGTATCTCACAACATTTGCTGAAATATGATTCTTCCCTATTCTGTCATAATGTAAGGTAACTGTGAAACAGAACATGTTGTATTTTACCAAGACTTTGTACTTTGAATGTTGCGGGTGAGTCGCCCGCATAACCGAGTACCTTGCTTGTAGCAACGTCACAACCAACTCAGCCTGAACGGGTGGACTCATTCGGGTTCTTTCGCAGAGTAAAACATTGGCATGTGTCCACACAGAGAGGGTGGAAGCTATGTTGGACCAATCCGAATTACCAGATATCGGTACAAATGGCTAACATCCTCAATCACATGGCATATATGGCAATAACATTACCTGCAAACAATGTGGCAATTTATACCATAACAAAGTTGAACACTTGTTTATCCATTGTTTCTCACTCCATTATCGTTCAACTGAAGAACATCTTTTGGAATCGAATAATTAATGTTCTTGGCATCGCTATATTCACCACAATGGATCAATTGTCTAGCCGTAATACAGTAATAGCTTCTTACCCGGAAACCACGATAAAATGATAACATCACAGCTCTGTTTGTACTAGACTATTTCTCATCCATGCAGGGGGGGGGGGGGGGGGGGGGGGTCAGGAAAACATTTCCGGACACCAGGTGCAAAAAAATACGGCCTATGGGTACCCACCACCCCCCCCATAATTTCCCAATTTTTATTTACTTTTTTCGATTCTGGGATAGGGACCCACCCCTCCAAACTGCTTTATCATGGATCATCTCAGTTCTGTCTTAAAGTTCTGCCCATTTCCTTTCAATAATATGGACAGAATCACAAAAGAAGTTCTCCGCAAAATTCCATACTGCAACTTTTAAATGAATTTGTCATGCCCCATATGGAACTAGGACAAAGAGAATATAACATAGTTGTCGGTTAATTAATTAACACGTATAATAACCAAGTGAGTCACAATTTGCTACCTTTTCGGATAACGCAGAGAATAATGTTCGGGATATATGTAAAAAAAATACTTTTTACAAATATGGTTGCCATTTTGAGAGCAATCTTGATCAATTGGGTATATAAACACCGTAGTGTACCACATTTAAGATACACCAAAAACAATAAACACCTTTTAATACAAAGATAGTTACATTTTACTTGAAAAAATGGTCCAAACATGAAAAGTGAATTTTTGCCGATATTTATGTCAAGTTTTTAAGAGAAAAGTCGCACATTATAGGTGATGTCAGTGGTGCAACAGTAACAATTAACCATGGTGCATTAAACATGTTAGTATTCAATGTATAGAAGGCAGAATAGCCAATTGTGTACATCAAGCACAACTTGTAAGCGATTGCAGGACATGCTGGGGCAATATTTACCATTTTCCTTATTTTGGCGGCCATTTTGGCAGCCATTTTGAGCCAAAGTAAGAATTTTGGTTCCAGTGAGTTGGAATATTTATAGGTAATCATATGCATCACTTATATTAGAAAGTTATGTTCATTTCTTGTTGAAATATTACGAGAATCCCAATCGTGATTATTTGTTAAATGTTATACCGTGTTCTGTAAATTTTTGATGGAAAGGAAGGGGCTAGGACCCCAATAAGTGAATATTTATTGCCCCAATGATCAGTTAATATACAAAATAAAGTCACAGTACTGAACCAGTTCCAAACAGCATGAATCGATCTAGAAGATATTTGTGAAAAATGTCATATTTTCAACTTCCGGCGGCCATTTTGGTCGCCATCTTGGATCGTGAGTTTCAATTTTGCCCCAAAAAAGTGACATTATGCCTCTGTTTCACGAAAATATACACATTTGTATACATTTTACTAGATTTTCCAGCTATAATTTGCATAACACTGACTAGGGTCTGGTTTGAAAAACGGCGGCCATGATGAACGCCATTTTGTCTGGAGTCTACACGGACACTTTTTGTTTGTTAACATTGCTTAAAAATTGAAGGACATAATAAGGAACAAAATGAGTGTGGTGAAGTTAAGTCCCAGGGTGGTGCAAGGGTACCCATATTAGCTCGCGGACTAGATGTGGAAGTCATCCTACTCTGGAACTCATGTGTGATGAGAAACGTTTATTTATTCATTGTCTCGTATTTGTGTGTGTCATTTGCTCCATCTGACCAATGCAAAAGGTCAACTGACCTTATATAAGTGAAATTGATTTAGTTTGAATGTCACTATTGTATTCATAAACATGTATATACTTGTACACATATCTCACCTTCAAGGAGGTAATAAAACATCTCTGCCGAACATTCTTTGTGATTGGGAGATGTTTGTAAATACAAAAAAAAAACATGGTATTTGTGATTTATGTTTGTAAGCGTAGGTTTATAGTATTAGCGGAAAGAGAAATTGTTATTTCTTACAAACAATTGTAGAATCTTACAAAGAAAACGCTTCATAGTATTGACCCCTGGTAGTATATAAACGCGCGCAGTACACATGTTACGGACAATTCACTTAAATCTCCAATATTTCAATGTTTATTTCTCATTGAACTGTAAAAACAGTGTTTGAGATTTATAGCCCTGGAAGTTATTGCTGTGGCCAATTTTCAGATTTCATGTGTATGTTTATAATTGCAATTAAATAACTAGTCTGAGTAATAGCTTTTCTAATGAAAATAATATTGTAATAAGCGTTTACTAATTTTTGCAGATAACCTCAGCTTATCGTAAGAATGAGTGATGTGATCCTCTGAATTTGCTGCAAGACAACTTTGCCAATAATTCTGGAATTTGTAAGAGGACAAAACATTTCCAATGACAGTCTGTGTCTGTGAGTAAAATATAATGATGTTACTTTGCATTTCAACTAATCTTTTTATTTTGAGGGGCATTGGGGCTACATGATCTGACTCACATGTATCACAACCTACATGCACATGTACAGTTGGTCAGGATGCTGAAATCAATCATCCAGATGAACTACTCTCATAATGAGGGGGTGCTTACGACTCTACGACAATGCCATCGATTTGTGCTTCTTACGGAACACTCATTTTAGCACTGCGAAGCTCAACAGGGATATTATATAGATATATTCTTTGCTGATGTTGAATCGAATATGAATCATATACGCATGCAGCAGCATGTATAATTGAATATGATTTCTTTAATATTTGCAGGATCCTAAAATTAAGTTACCACTAGTGTCATCAAGAATCTTTTATCAAATGAGTTGCAGAAGGTGCATGGATATATTTTGCGATAGCAAAACTCGAGCAGAATGTAATTATGCACTGTCCAACCATGATTTTGATAAAATATTTGAGATTATGGTACAAGTTGTGTTCTGTATTTATTTTACACCATTGTGTCAATCCATGAGTCAGCTACCTTTATTGTGATTTAAGTCTGATGGATAACCGGTTATGATCGGGACATCACCTGAAGGTGGTTGTTGACATACTATATGTACCTATAATAGCTGTTTGTCACCTTTCTTGGTGACAACATCAGCAAAAATAGTTCCGGCTTCTATTCCATTAGAGGCATACAATAATAGATATTCAATGGTGAGATTTGGTTGAATAGCTTTATTTTATTTTACTTCTAATTACACAGCTGCAATATTTTGGTCTATTTCGTAAATTCAGTTACATTGTTGGTATAATTTTTCAGCTTGTCCACGAGAGTGCAATCCTGATGTCATTGAGACTCGCAACATATTTGACATCATGCATGACAGCCTATCCAGTACCAGATAATTAATTTAATTTCTTGCCATGTTCAATATATAACTAACTTGCCTAGATAGTGGACAAATATTATTACTTGATTGAATATTGGTGTGTAGTAAATACAAAACCAAACCACACCTGCACTTGGAGTAGGCAAACAATTGTGCACTTATCTGTTATGTTATGGTGTTATGCTGCAAGATGCAACTTGACACTGGCCACTCATGTAATATTTCACGAAACTTGAGCCCCAACAAATTGGTGCAATAACGTTCACCGCATTGACAGTCTGTATACTAACTATACTCACATGTCTTTTTTAATATTTGGAGTGATTATTTATTTTACTTCATTGTATAATAATTATATAAAGCATTTCATGTATAATTTAGCGTGCAAGTTCTCAATTTGATTCAATGGACCCCATATATTCAGGTTCCAACAACAACATATTTTGAAATGCTGCTTCAGTTATCAGAATCGATTAATTGCTCAAAAATAATGTCAATTATAGTATAAAATTGCTCAAAATGTGTTATTTGTCAACATGTTGTTCAATGAAAATTTTGCCTCGTTATCAACACAAAGCTACTTGATTTTAGAGTTATCATCTTCATCTGCAATTTGGTACAAGACCATTGGCCCGTTGACTTTTTCCCAGGCCACTATTAAGTCTCGATGGTGACAAATAATATATTTAACAATGAATATGTAATAACTCTTAGCTTTGGTGGGTGGGTTCATCCACTCAAATCAAATATCCTCCCACCCGAATCAAAATATATAGTAATTGAGCCTTATTGAGGGGCATCTAATCGGATGATGCATACTTAATATTGATTATATTTAAACAGTTTACAACTCGTGTTTGTTCTGAGCAATAACTATTTCTAAAAATAGTGACAAATATATGTCCCACAGGGCAACTTGATAGTCACATTATATAAGGAAATCAATATTAATTGATAGTAGTGTTCCCAGGTAGGTGTTTTTGAGTCATTTCTCTTATGTTATACCGATAAAACTATATACATGTTGTGGGAACAGATAATTCATCTTTAAATTGAAGCCTGGAAATCATAGAGTGTGTCATTTCATGTTTGGGAAATATGATTAACATTGGTACAAGTGACCTAGATAGCTGGAACCTGATTTGTGGATTTTCATCAACAAGTGGGGGAGGTGTGTCTGAAAATGGTTGGTTAAATGTACTCAATCCGATTAGACCCTCATAAATTACTATTTCTTTGGCTTCTGAGGTAAAAAAATAATTGATTCGAGTCGAGTAACCTACCCATCAACCCTCAGAGTGATCAGATATCAATTTTTGAAGTTTTGTTATCTCTTGATTCTGGCCCAGAACATGCCATCAAAAGGAAGTTCTCAGTGCTTCATTTTAGAGTTATCCATCTTCGTCCGTTTGAATAAATGTTTCTGTTGCAATTATTAGTAAACATCGCGAGAAAATTACAAATTAAAAAAAAATCAATTTCTGATCATTCTGAGCTTTGATGGATGGGTTCCTCGACTCAAATTAATTATATTTTACCCCTGAAGCCGAAGAAATAGTAATTTAGGGGTGCTTAATCAGATTGAGTACCTTTAAGATCCATGCTATAATAGATTTTTTTCAGTTCAAACCATTACATACATAACAAATTATTTAAAATTCTGACTTCATATATTTATGTTTTCAGGATGACTACAGAATCAGATATAAAATGTGCTATATCAGGAAGTAGAGGTCTACCGTCTACCATACAGTAATGATATGTTACTACTTGTAGGTCACTGTTCCCTTACCACCCCCTATTTTCATATGCTTTGCAGATTCCCTCTTCTTTCTCTTGTCATCCATACATTTGGTACCAACTTCACTTTGTGATTAAATGTTATATGACTAATTGGTTGCAGGCCTTTTTTCGTTCAGCTTATCCTAATTTGACATATCAAAAAGTCTTCGGTGAGTCAGCCAGCATTTCATTATGACTTTATACTGTCATCCCGGGATGCTAGGTGTGATTTTCGATAACCGTACATGATGTGTTACCTGGTCAGACACCCACTTACCACTTGTTGGTTACCCATAAAACAAAGTATCACCTCGTATTGATAGATATCTAGCTTGTTATTGTATATACATACACCAATATTTGGTATCACAGAACATCAGAACAATGCCTTGCTGTGACGTCATGATGGCGGGAATGTAATTGTTTTCTCTCCGTGTCGGCCGATCGGAAAAATGACAAAACTCAAATGAAAAACAGCATCAGTGGTAGAATTAGTATATAAAGCGAACAATACATCATCAGGGGACCTGATCACCTATGGATCTGTGCGAAATAATGAACATATGTGATACTATTGGACTTTGAAATGTGTTTGTTTGTGAAAGGACAAAACGCCATTTTGAATTTCTGACAACTGTGTTTACCGAAAGTGCATCTGAGGACATACCGGTGAGATTATTCCAGTTATATTTATCCATTACACATTCTTGAATGTTGTTACTCAACCACGAACATATATATTATGCCGACTCAATCAATTTACTTGCGTGTCGTGAGTAAACATCACAAATCGGATTAATTGAATCGATCTCTCTGTGTGTTATATTGACAATAGAACAATGAGTGCTTTACCGAGTAACACAGTAGCGGAATTTTGTCCACAAGACAGTTCAACCCCCATTGAAGAAGGGCAACCTGAGCCACTCGACAAATCTCAGTTTAACCATGACATGGCACACCCAATTCGATCAGATGCCCAGCAAATCGAGCTGAAAAGGAATAGGCAGTCTCCGTTTTCTCCCTCAGATTACGTGGATCCTAAAAAACCTAAGCCCGTCTACCAAGATTCCTTAATAGACGATATTGTGGATAGGTCATTGTCATCGTCCTCTGAACAAAACTTTCAAAATGACTATGGTTCCGAAGTGTTTTTCGAGACAAGCCTTATTAAGGCGCTCGGGAGCGAGCGAGTTCAAACATCTTTCAGTGTTATGATGGAGGGAATGTTAGAGCGTGTCATAACTAAAATGGCAAAAACTGAAGTTGCAAAAATTGCCCAAGATGCATTTGTACCCAGGGAGAAATATAACAAGGACATGGCCTATGTTATGCGCGAATTAAAGGACCTAAAACTCGAACTAAAAACCGAACGCGATGCCCGTCAAAACGATGTCCGTGAGATAAAGGCCGAAGTGGACGATCTGCAGCAATATGGCCGCCGCACAAACTTAAGACTGTCAGGAGTTCCGGAACTACCCGGTGAAAACACGGACAATATAGTTCTTGATGTCGCTCACGAACTGGGAATGCCCCTCGGTCCGTATGACGTGTTTCGGAGCCATCGTGTGGGCCCTCGTGCAAACAAACCTACAGGCGCGACAAACACTCAAAATGACACTGACGCTACTGTTCCGAAAACCACCAAGAAGGATTCTAGTCAACCGCGTCAGATAATCTTCCGGTTACCTTCTTACAAAATTCGAAGGGAACTCTTTCAAAAACGAAAGGAAACACGACAGGTCAATCTCCCATATTTGAGCAACAGAATATACATCAACGAGGATTTAACAAGAACCAGAGCCGCAATATACAAAAAGTCTAGGGCCCTCCAAAAGGATAACTTTATACACAGCACCTGGACAATAGATGGCGCAACACTAGTTAAGATCCGCGAAAATGACAGACCTCTCAGGTTCACGACCCTGGAGAGCATGAATGAACTAGATGATAAACTACGTGGACAACATGTGCAGCCTTAGTGTGTAGTGCTGCCTGCATATATCAAAGGCGGTATATGCCTGTAGCACCTCACGGTGGTATACACAGATTGGTTACCAATACGTGATATTGTTTCTTGAATGTTGATTGTTTGTACAGCTAAAAGTCGAACGTCCGCTGATGCCTATCGACAATCAACATCCAACATGGAACTTTACTCACCTATACACACCGCATTTCGCGTTCTCTCCATGTAACAAACCATTTATTATACGCGCTGATTCAACGAATGTATCACTGGCTCTCAAACAGTTATTTGATTTGATTTTTTTCCATTTAACCAATATGATCCGCCAACAAACCTAACTATACGCCGAATGTAAAGCTTTTCAAAAATTGTTCCACACCCAGCTATTGCTCGGTCATTCTTCTAAGTGTACCCCACCCATAACTGGGATATCTGGCCACACTCTCAGACTGAGAACAAACAATTACGTATTATAATTATATGTAATATTGACGTGAGTATAATAATCCCATTTATACAACGGGACATATAAGCAAAAGCGAAATTCGCACATTTAAATAAACTCACCTGTCAGCGCAACTGGTATACCGAAATCTCATGAAATAATCCATGTGTACTTCAATATATATTCCTTGAAATTCGATAAACGGATATCCTTTCTTAATAATAAGACCAGTCTTCTGACTTGAAAATGAAAATACGCATGTCAACTCTCCATAATTATCATCACGCATACGCACATTAATGGCCTATCACAGTAATAACGATTCAAACTAATTCGCGAATGTGTATTACCACGTATGCGCAAGATTACTCATATTCTCGGCATGACAATTCTAATTCCCAAACCACGAAGCACGATTTGTTATCGCTGCCATGAAATGAAACCGGTCAACCAGTATATAGATTCATGTGACATCACAATACACAGGTCAAACGCGCACGAGATACCCGCATCTAGGCCAATCGGTCAGACTGACCGGACTGGTGCAAACAACCATGTGGCTTGGCGTATCGAAATGCCCCGATATTCTACACATCACGTTGCACTCACATTGACACTGCGCGTAAGCACAGGTATGTATGTGTGTATATGTATGTTCAACTAATTTTACATGTTGTCTTCGTTTTTGTGTATGCCTTTATATACTGTATGATTGCAGTGATATTGGATCTGAATACTACAGTCTGGTTATCAGTGCTTGCCCCTCTGTTAAACCTTCCTTAAATATACATCTACATAACTGTGTGTCATGTTTAAAGTGATGTAACAATTCCATGAATTAAACAATAAATACCGGCTCATTCACACGTGTATATAATACGTTAATAGTAACATGTTGTTGTGTACCATGGCATACGTGTACATGACATACTGATGCCAATTTCGTCGTTCGTCCATCCGTCCACATTCTGTACTGCCAGCGAAAATTACTTTATCTTGTTACATTCGATATATTCAAACCATAAAGATCGTTCCCTTGCGCGTGAATAAAATATTAGGACATTTATATTATATACAGGACAATAATTCGACACTAATGACACTCAATTAAAATTAAGTATTCCACACCGCCTCCACTTCCTATTCCTGCTCAGTTTTTTTTTCTCCTTTCCGCGGGGTTACCGCTACTCCTCGGGGGAGATGATCATTTGCTGGTGCCTGATATGGTTTCATACGCCCTATGATCCTGGTCTGTTGTTGGCTATTATTTCTATAGCCATCCAGCCGTTTTTTCTTAGTGGGTATGGGAACTGGAGCTAGTGAATACTTTGCACAATCAGTCTGAATTATAACGATATGAATCCTCGATATTAGATGGGACAAATAAATCGCACTTAAATCGAACTACTTTGCGCATTATTGCAGCCTCAAAGCACTGGCTGTCTAACATAAGCCCGTCACTCTGCCCCATGTACCATAGCTTATTATGTATATTATATAATAATTATATATTACGATTGTATTTATAATTGTATCCCATGTTGAGCTTTGTAAATATTGCGTTGCATATGTAAATGATACGCTCTCTCAATTAGGCAGACACTTCTATGATATAATTTCAGACTCATCTACTCCTAACTTACCTCATCGGTCCACGTTCCCCTTCTTAAAATGTATGTCACATGAATATTTCTACATCTCACTTATGCCGTCCCCATTAGTTAAAATGAATCTCATTGAAACATTGCAGGTACGCTACCCCATCCGGTAGAATAGCGGTACATGTCTGAAATATGAACATCTGTACACATCGGAATATACCAAAACATATCATTAAAGTACCTGAACATTGGAGCATTGCATATCGCCAAAACATATTGATTATCCCCATTTCCATAGATGTTCCTAGATAACGACTACAAAGATAAAGTTCCCGATCGGCCGGCACAACCATACTTGGTATGCACTCTATTGCTATTCAAGCTATCTTTATTCTCTTGTTCACTTTACTCAACTGCTATTTTGTTCTACTATGTTCTCTTCCCCCTACTTACTCACCCCCACCTAGCAAACATACTGGGTTGAAAACAATTTTAAAACACACCAATGATACATATACATTTATATATGTTGCCAGAGTATGCTCTATTTATATGTTTGTTACTATGCACCGAGGATGCCCAAAGCAGAACTGTTCTCAGGATTTTGACATGACTTTTGATAATGGGTGATACAATGTTACATAGGGCAAGAATCGGTGCATTTCACTCTCTTGCTGTCAGGCTGTCAGGGAGGGGGCGTCTCTGTGTCAAACAGTCTGAAACATGTCTGTTTTATATCATGATGCGCTTGAATGGTCTGGATCTTATAACTGCATTCACATTGACACTGTTGGTTTTCATTTTCTTCCCAGTGGAACAATTCCGTGCTCTCATTTATAACATGGCAGATAAGAAAATATATAATTCTCTAAATTCCGATGATGAAAAGTCGAAACTGAACACTAAACGTGTGATGTCACACACAACTGTATTCCTCATATGCGTGACAATTCTAACAGTATTAGCAGTATTTTTGGCACGGGCTCTGTTGATCCTTTCAGGGGATGTTGAGACTAACCCAGGCCCTAATTCAACCCTTGAAACTGAACAAAACAGCCATTCGATACTGGTATTGAATACACAGAGCATCAGAAATAAATTAGATATACTTGCAGCAGAAACATCAATTGGCGAGTACGACGTATGTCTATTAACCGAATCATGGCTAGATCATTCTATCCCGGACTCAGAAATCCATCTTCCTGGTTACCACGATCCCGCCCGCAAAGACAGGAACGATGGTAGAACGGGAGGGGGTGTGTGTATTTACGTTCGGGACACTATACCATTCAAAATACGCGAAGACCTCGACAGTGATGAAGTAGAAGCTATCTGGATAGATGTTACAATTAACACAAAACGCTGTCTTGTAGGATGTTTCTATCGCCCTCCCAACTCCCCCGCAAGCCAGTGGACGAAAATTAATGATAACATTTCCCTCGCGCGCGATAGCGACCTGGATGTCATAATAGGTGGAGATTTCAATGAAAACTACGTACACAATGGTAATGGCAAGATAAACGGCATATGTAGCGAACGTGGACTGACCCAATTGGTTACTGATAAAACGCATTTTACTGAAAACTCCTCATCTATTCTCGACTTGCTCATGACTAGCAACCCCAGCCTTGTTTACCCCCCTTGTGTTCTTGGTAACATATTCGACAACATAGTTAGGTATCACTGTCCAGTTGTTGCTCGGATAAAACTTCTGAAACATAAATCTGCTACAACCCACACCAGACGAGTCTGGAACTATAATCTGGCTGACTTCGATACCATGAACGAAGACTTCTTGAGCTGGAACTATGACGATAATACACCATTTGAACTATCAACTCATGTAGATAACTTGACTGCAAAAATTAAGAAGGTATGCAGTGAAAATATCCCCAATAAGATAGTACTGATCCGGAAAGGTAGTCCCCAATGGCTTACGTGTAATGTTCGGAAAATGATGAGGCAACGAAATCGATTACACAAGATAGCTAAAAAGCGAAACACGCCACAAACATGGGCAAACTTTAGATCTAAACGTAATGAAACTACATCGGCTATTAGAAAAAGCAAACGTGATTATGACACCAAGAATGAACGTACATTAAATAATCCATCAAATGACCAGTCTTCTTGGTGGAAAACCCTCCAAAAAATAGTATTTACAACTAGTGATCGATCAATACCCCCCTTGAACATAAACGGCGACTTCCTGATCTCACCAACTGAAAAAGCAAATGCTTTCAATTCCTATTTTTGTAATATTTCATCAGTTGATGACGTCGGGAAACGCCTACCAGTGCTCGATCCTGATAACTCCATATCCACATTAAGCGATATAAAAATAACAACCCCTGACATTTACAAAGCGTTAAAAGGTCTCAAAATATCTAAGTCAAGTGGGCCCGACGGAATAAGCCCGAGGGTTTTGAAAAATTGTGCTTCCTCGCTCTGCGAACCTCTTGAATTTTATTTTAGAATATTCACCGAAAACAGTTACTACCCACCCCAGTGGAAGCGTTCCCATGTTACACCTATATTCAAGAGCGGTGACCGCAGTCTTATATCAAATTACCGACCAATTTCCCTACTAAGCTGCATCTCAAAGGTCTACGAAAAATGTATTTATAAATACCTATGGGAATTTCTTGATGAAAACAATCTATTATCATTTTACCAAGCTGGTTTCATGCGCAATGACTCAACAGTTTTCCAACTTACCGAAATATATGACAATATATGTCGATCACTAGACGACGGAAAAGAGGTCCGGTGTGTATTCTGCGACATAAGTAAAGCGTTCGATAAAGTCTGGCACCGTGGCCTTTTGAACAAACTGACGAAAATGGGTGTAAATGGAAACCTGCATAACTTATTGAAATCGTATCTTGAATGTAGGCAGCAACAAGTTGTCATAGACGGCACACACTCGGAATTACAAGATGTAACAGCCGGTGTCCCACAAGGCTCAGTATTAGGCCCTCTTTTGTTCTTGATTTATATTAATGATATAACCGAAAATATACGGTGTAACATTCGTTTATTTGCTGATGATACCTCACTATTTCTCACTATCGAAGATCCCACCATGGCCGCAAAACTAATAAATGATGACCTCGAAACTCTCATGTGTTGGGCATCAGAATGGCTTGTAAAATTCAATCCCCTAAAAACGGAAGCTCTCTTAATCTCCAGGAAAGAAACACCAGTATATCACCCACGCCTGACCATGGGAGCCGGGACAATTATCGAGGTTGACAGCCATAAACATCTGGGACTTACTTTCGATAACATGGGCTCATGGGGTATCCACATAAGATCTATGCTCGATAAAGCATGGGGTCGTGTAAATTTAGTACGAAAACATAGATATAAACTAAGTAGAGAAACGCTTGAAAAAATACACTACACATTTATCCGACCAATACTGGAATATGCCTCCCCTGTGTGGGATAACTGCCCCGATTATCTTAGTGATGACATTGAAAAAGTACAGTACGAAATGGCCCGAATAGTAACAGGTGCAACCATCAGTACGAGTAATGCGCGCCTCTTATCAGAAACTGGCTGGGAACTCCTTTCTTCACGTCGTAGAAAACACAAGCTATGCCAATTTTTTAAGATGATACGTGGAACTGCTCCATCAATCCTGAGAAACTATGTACGACCAATCCAGGCAAACAATTCCAGATATAATTTCAGATTTGAACATATAAGACTACCCTCGAATATTAACTATGACTATTATATGGATTCATTCTTACCATCTACAATTACCGAATGGAACAAACTACCGGAAACTATAAAAAGCTGCAGTACAATCGAAGACTTCAAAAAAGAACTGAACAGTGACAATATACGTCCACCTGCCTATTTTTATCATAGTAAATCCCGTAAATCTCATATCCTTCACACCCGGTTAAGATTGAACTGCAGCCACCTGAGTGGTGACCTGACAGATAACCATGTAAAAATTTCCCCCTTCTGTTTATGTGGGGAATTTGAGACAACTTACCACTATCTTTTTGAATGTACATTTTATCAAGAGCCCAGAAGAGAACTATATGACTCCCTACCAAATGTTGCCTTATCTGAGAATACACTAATGCAGGGGTCAAGGGAGCTTAGTCTTCGCGAAAACAAACAGATATTTAATGCAGTACAGACATATATTATGAAAACAAACAGATTTCCATGATCTGTATGGGTAACAAATTGCTTTGGATTCCGGCCGCGTTATGCGGCAGCACGATGTTCCCCATTATATATGTAGTACTAAATGTCTTCCGATAACGATTATTTTGTAAGTTACTTACTTGTCACTATCCTGTATATACGTGAAATGATTCTACATGAAGAATGCAGCGATATTCACAGTGAACCCCATTGAAATAGGAAATGGCCATTGCGATTGACCCCCTCCCATGGAGCCTGACGCATGCATATTACTACGAGCATAATTGTCATCACACAGCAACTAAATTATTGAAAACTCTGCCCCTCCACTTTCTCACTCTCTCTCATTTTCTCTCTCTTTCTCTCTCTATCTCTCTCTCTGCCTCCTACTATCCCTAACACTATCTTCCCGCTGTTTCCATCCCTAACTCAAACTTAGTTACTTCTCCTTTAAAAAACATTATTTATATCCTTTCCCGTCTGATCGATACCCCTCCCTCACTTATTGAGGAAGGGGCATGTCGCCAAAGAGGAGAAGACTTCATATAAGCCCTCGGGCTTGTTGTCTGATCCTCATTTCCATACATTCATCTCTTATATGTTATATATTTATGTCACTTGTGTATTATGTGTATTATGTTTGGATTTGGAAATAAAAATATGTTTACACTAACATCAGAACAAACAGCATGTCCGCTATCAATGTCCGCTATCCCATATACTCTACCAGGCCTACTTACCTGATCAACAGTCTTGTTTATGGAAGTCAAAGTATCCTCTCGTGTTAATAGATAGATAGCTTATTATATACACACCGATATTTGGTGTCACAAAACATCAGAATAAACAGCATGTGTGATCAATGTCCACTACCCCTGACTGAGTTGAGGTGGTCCCATACTCTGCCCAGGCCTACTCTCTTACTACCCCTGACGGAGTTGAGGTGGTCCCATACTCTGCCCAGGCCTACTCTCTTACTTGCGACATCAAGATTAGTCTGTTGTGAAATTCAATTGATGTATGTCGCGCAATTACAAAAAAACAATTATTATCTCCTTCATCAGAGAACTGTTGTGATAATTCTCCATTTTCTCTAAAATGTATATATAAAAGAGTAGGATCTGTCTGTCTGTTCGCGATTTTTATCCAAGACCCCTGGACGAATTTTAAACAAATTTTTTTGTGGTAACTAGGGGTACCCCGGCGGATGTTATAAAGGCGTTAGATTTTCCAAAACAAATTTAAACAGATAATACATTTAACTAAATATATAAAAAAGAGCAGTTAAATTGAGCAATACAAAAAAACAAAACACTTTCAGATATTATTTTTTTTTTTTAAATATTATTTAAATTTAAATGTTTATATATTTTTTATCACAATAAAGGCTCCCAGAGAGGGAGCCTGTCTCAGATCACAATGTGCGCGCAGACCAATCCGACGCTGCACAAAGGGGCCGCAGTCCACTCCGAAGCTGTACAAAGGGGCCGCATACCACTCCGAAGCTTTACAAAGGGGCCGCAGACCACCCCGAAGCTATACAAAGGGGCCGCAGACCACTCCGACGCTGTACAAAGGGGCCGCAGACCACTCCGAAGCTGCATAAAGGGGCCGCAGACCACTCCGACGCTGTACAAAGGGGCCACAGACCACTCCGATACTGTACAAAGTGGCCGCAGACCACTCCGAAGCTGTACAAATGGGCCGCAGACCACTCCGACGCTGTACAAAGGGGCCGCAGACCACTCCGAATCTGTACAAAGGGGCCGCAGACAACTCAGACGTTGTACAAAGGGGCCGCCGACGCTGCACAAAGGGGCCGCAGACCACTCCGACGCTGCACAAAGGGGCCGCAGACCACTCCGACGCCGCACAAAGGAGCCGCAAACCACTCCGACGCTGTAAAAAGAAGCCGCTGACCACTCCGACGCTGCACAAAGGGACCACAGACCACTCCGACGCTGCACAAAGGGGCCGCATACCACTCCGACGCTGTACAAAGGGACCGCAGACCACTCCGACGCTGTACAAAGGGACCGCAGACCATTCCGACGCTGCACAAAGGAGCGCAGACCACTCCGACGCTGTACAAAGGGGCCCGAGACCACCGAGACCACGCTATACAGAGGGGCCGCAGACCACTCCGACGCTGCACAAAGGGGCCGCAGAAATGCACTGAATATAACCCGAAAATGTTCTGAAGTCTGAAGAAAATATCGAATTATATTAATACAGTCATTGTTCCATACTTCCTCACCCTGAGTGTGATGTGAACAATAGATTTACCCCACCAGCAATCAAATGATCAGAGTATATGCATATTACACGAAACAGGCTATGAACATGTATATTACAAGAAACAGGCTATGAGCATGTATATTACACGAAACATGCTATGAGCATGTATATTACACGAAACAGGCTATGAGCATGTATATTACACGAAACAGGCTATGAACATGTATATTACACGAAACAGGCTATGATCATGTATATTACACGAAACAGGTTATGAGCATGTATATTACACGAAACAGGCTATGAACATGTATATTATACACGAAACAGGCTATGAGCATGTATATTACACGAAACAGGCTATGAGCATGTATATTACACGAAACAGGCTATGAGCATGTATATTACATGAAATAGGCTATGAGCATGTATATTACACGAAACAGGCTATGAGCATGTATAATACACGATAAGGCTATGAGCATGTATAATACACGAAACAGGCTATGAGCATGTATATTACACAAAACAGGCTATGAGCATGTATATTCCAACACAAATCTTGAATTTGATGGGTGCTTCGAAGAACCAAACTTAGGATTTAGTTCCATAAACCATGCAGTGTGCATCGAACCAAACTGTTTGGTTCTATATTGGTATTAGGTTCCCCGGGAATCAAATTGGCAGCTGTTGTCTTAGAGTGGAGCAACAACTCTTTACCCTCACTCTGTGAGATATATTATTCAACTATATAAAATCTTGGTTTAAACAAACACATACGTTTTGACGTAGGTCGATAGAGGTCCGAATCGGCATCCCGGGTTTAGACTAGGTTTTATTCTATACCTGGTTTTACTCTAGTTTAAACTAGGTTTTAGTAGGAATAAAACTTGCTTTTATTATAGTAAAACTAGATCTACGGGACTAAAACCAGGTTTAGTTAAACCCAGTTTTGTGATCAACTCAGTTTTATTTTTTGGAATTCGATCTCAATTAAAACTAGGTTTCATTGGCGGCGTGATAAAGTTATGATAATAACGCTAATTGTTTATGATGAATTGGCGATATAACGATCAGGAGACGATTATCTATGTTTGATTTATCCGTACCATACATCTTAATATACTTTTAAATATACTTTGAAAAAACATCAGAGCAAAACCACCCTAACCCAGGTTTTACTAAAACCTAGTTTGGTGGATTTTATTGTTCGGTCGAGTTTTTTCTCCCAGTATTCATGTTGTTTCTTCGCGTATATGGGAGTGTTTCTTTTGAATTTGGGGAGGCGTCTATGCTCGGGCGTTTGTCACTCAATATCCATGTGTAGTTTATGTACATATATAGGAGAGTATCAGTGGAATTCGGGAAGGCGATGTCGATAGGTTTCTTTGCAATTCGCTCGTTCGGAGGTCGCATTGGCGACTGAGAGCATGGCTGGATCGGACTGATCAGTTTGACACGTTACACACTAACATGAGTTATGGAACTGATTCCTTATTCACAAAAATGTCTCTTTCGGTCAATTAGACGACATGGGTTGGTGGCCCGCCCAAATACCCACTAGAAACACTCCAGCCCTCACCGGGGGGTACCACCCTGAGGGGGGTAAATGGAGTATGGACCATTTTCGAGAACTGTAAGGATTTCGGCCGAATTGATGGTAGGATAGGATAGGATAGGATAATTTATTTACAATATACATGAAATATACAATGGCAGAAATACATAATAAGGTAAAGCAGTATAGTGTCGGGGGTAGCCTAGCCCTATCGGGCTGTCTTTCTGCTACCCCCTAAAACAGGTATCAGTATACATAATAGAATAGATACTTGTATCCATATCCACGCACACGTACAGACTATAATAATATATAAAACTGTGTAGAATACAGTACTTAGGGCATAACAAAAACAAGTATTGATTGATTGTTTATTTATTTCCAGCCATTTTACATGATACAAGGAAAATATATAATACTAGCCGATGAGCCCGACGTTGTCCGGGCTATTCAAAAACCAAATTTCAAGTCGATAGCTCTACCCAGCCCGACGTTGTCCGGGCTATTCAAAAACCAAATTTCAAGTCGATAGCTCTACCCGCTTCCGAGATCTGGTCTGCGCATGCGTGAAGCTGGCTTCGCACGGGCTCGGCGACCCGATAAAATTCGTATCCGGGGGAAGATACATTCACATACCAAATTTCAAGTCGATCGCTCCACCCGTTTCCGAGATCTCGTCTGCGCATGCGCGAAGCTGGCGTCGCACGGGCTCGGCGACCCGATAAAATTCGTATACGGGGCAAGATACATTCACATACCAAATTTCAAGTCGATAGCTCCACCCGTTTCCGAGATCTCGTCTGCGCATGCGCGAAGCTGGCGTCGCACGGGCTGGGCGACCCGAAAAAATTCGTATTCGGGGCAAGATACATTCACATACCAAATTTCAAGTCGATAGCTCCACCCGTTTCCGAGATCTCGTCTGCGCATGCGCGAAGCTGGCGTCGCACGGGGTCGACGACCCGATAAAATTCGTATCCGGGGCATGATACATTCACATAGCAAATTTCAAGTCAATAGCTCCACCCGTTTCCGAGATCTCATCTGCGCATGCGCGAAGCGGGCGCCGCACGGGCTCGCCAATACGACAACGACGACCGCCTGGTCAAACTACACACACGTACCAAGTTTCGTCCCGATCGGTCGAGAATCGTAGATTTGTATCAATGACAGACAGACAAACATACATACAAACATACAAACATACAAACAGAGGTCTTCAAAATTTATATGAGATATAACATATAACATATAGTGACATGCATAACGTAGAACATATGTACACACATATACAAGTATTGGTGTGGTTGTGAGCCAATCCAGACGAGTTATAAGATCGAAAATTTATTATCTCTCCATATGAATGTTTTGAACTGTTCAGATTTTCTAAACATATGACAGTTTCCGTTCCAGTTCCAGTTTATGGGAATTCAGTGTTGTTACTTATTTGCCCCCATTTTCTATGCTCAAATATTGTTTGTATATATACTATATAATGTTTGTAAATACGAAACGACCTTGATCACCTTTATGTGTACAAAACGCCCCAATTCGTTTATACAACACATACAATGTATTGATGTATGCTCTCCGTTAATGGAGGTTAATACAGATATATATTAGGAACAAAACAGTTAGTTTTGTGTTGCTACAACGGATTCAGGCGAGAGATACCACCATTTTTTGTTCGGTAAACACAATGAGGATCTATAAAGATCGCCGGGAAGTCTCTTTGTTGAGTGAGGTTCTGGGATAATTCAGATTAACAATATTACATATATGTAATGTTCTAAATATGTCAAGCGGTATAGGGTCATAGCCACGTTAGAGTAATCATAATAATATACGGTAGTATCTATGATGTATGGTAGTGTATGGGCATGCTAGGAACGAGAATGCGATGTGTGTCCACTTGCAGGTACGTTGTGAAGAACATTATTCGAGTAGAGTTAGGATTATGTATCGCGTATGACTATTAATGTTCGTTAGTGTAAACATATTTTATTCCAATCAAAATAATAACATATATAAACATTTAACAGACATTTTACAGGAGAATAGAATAATATAAATTCGATTGATTGGAAAGGTAATTAAACAACAAGCCCAAGAGTTTGCTCCCCTTTTGTTTCGCGCCCGCTCTTCATTAAGTGTAGAGAGGGGTTCGGACGGGAAGGAATGAAAATATCATAATTATAGTAATGATGATGTCGTTAGAAGCAGGAACGAGAAAGAGGTAGAGAGGACGAGAGAGAGAGATAGAGAGAGAGAGAGAGAGACATAGAGAGAGAGAGAGAGAGAGAGAGAGAGAGAGAGAGAGAGAGAGAGAGAGAGAGAGAGAGAGAGAGAGAGAGAGAGAGAGAGAGAGAGAGAGAGAGATAAAAGGGATGCTGGGAGAGGGGGTAGTTTTCAATAGTTGAGTTGATTTATTGCGTATTGGTAATGATGCTCGTCTATAGTATTCTTCGTGCGTCAGGCGCCATGCGAGGGGGTCAAGCCCAGATATTTATTGGTTGCATTTGTCAATTTGTAATTAGGCATAAACAGTGGGGAATATCATGATGCCGCATAACTCGACCAGAATCCAAAGCAATTCGTTGTCCGTACAGGTGATAGAATCATGGGAATCTTTTTGTTCTCATGATATATGTCTGAACTGCATTAAATATTTCTTTGTTTTCGCGAAGGCTAAGCTCCCTTGATCCCCGCAGTAGAGTGTTTTCAGATAGGGCAACATTGGGTAGGGAGTCATATAATGTTCGTTGTATTATAGAGCACAATCCTTTGTTTTTACAGCGTACATTTTCTGGGTAATTTTCTCAGCATGGCTATCTGTAAGGTATGGTATGGGTAGGTGGCCCGCCCCAAATAACCCATATAAACGCCACACCCCTCACATCCGGGGGGGGGGGGTGAACATGCGCTATGGACCATTTTCCAAACCGGTAAGGATTTCGGCGAATTTGACGACATGGGTGGGTGGCCCGTCCAAATGCCCCATAGAAACGAGGGGGGACCCGGGGGAGAACGGTTGGTTGGTGCCCTAGAAACCCCAAAATCGCACCTGGGGTCCATACCCCAGTACCACCCGTTGTGAGGGTGGGGTGTGGTATTTATATGGGCTATTTGAGGGCGGGCCACCACAATGCCGTCAAATTGGCCGAAATCGTTACCGTTCTCGAAAACGGTCCATGCCCCATTCCGACACCCGGGTGAGGGGTGTGGGTGTTTCTATGATGTATTTGGGCGGGCCACCCACACATGCCGTAAAATTGACCGAAATTCTCGAAAATGGTCCATATCACATCTTCACCTGTCGGGTGGTAAATCCACCCCCCTTGGATGTGAGGGATGGAGTGTTTCTAGGGGTATTTGGGCGGGCCACCCACACATACCATCAATTGGCCGAAATCATTACCGTTCTCGAAAATGGTCCATACTCCATTTTCACCTCCCCGGTGTGGTACCCCCCCCCCCCCGGGGTGATGGCTGGGGTGTTTCTATTGGGTATATGTGCGTACCACATTTCCACCTCCCTGGTGGCACCCCTCGGGTGAGGGGTGGGGGGGGGGGGGGTCTGTGGTGTACTTCGGTAGGGCCACCCACTCCTGCTGCCAAATTATTTAGCCTAAATCCTTACCGTTCTCGAAAATGGTCCATACCCAATCTTCACCCCTCCGGGAGATACCCCCGGGGAGGGGTGTTGGTGTTTTTATGGGTATTTAGGGCGCCCCCATCAAGAGATATTTTTTAGTTCCAAAAGTCATGTTCGTCCATGATATTAAATGATATCTAACCGCTATACAACACACCGTGCAGTTTCAACTGGTAGTTTATACTAGGTATAAACTGGAGATGCCTATTCGGACCACCGAGTGGGTTTGACAGGAAATATTTGCAAACAAACAGACTGAATTATCCAGACAATGAACCCAACTGGGGTATGCACTCAGTCTGTCATATGAAATTATGACTATCTGCGTGAAAATAAATAAAATAACAATTTTGTATTTCATATTTTAGTTTTTTGGCAGCCAGCTTATCAGGGGTATGCATGGTAGCGCGCATTTACGCACCCTTTGAAGTATTATGATAACACAGCTCACTTGAGTTATTTTACTCTCACAATTCAATGGGTTACTTAACTCGCTGAGCGAAACATCTTTGCGCAAAGTTTTAAATATACATATTTATGATATTATCTGCTGACATTAAATCACGATTGCGTTAATTGCCGATTTGGCCGACAAATGTTATAGCGTCGGAATTTTAATGTTCCATAACTTAAACTTTTATGATGATGTTCCTTGTTGTTAATACACAATCGTGTGGCGTACTGTTTGTGGGAAATTACTGGTTGGTATCAGGGCCAATGTAAACTGAATTTGTTTGATCTCAATAAAACCGTACATAATACAGCATTTGAGATAAAATATCAAAACAAGTATACATGTGAAATTAATATTTACAAGTGATCAAGCAGATTACATACATGTATATACAAGAAACACAACCAATTCCAATTCTCGCCATTAACATTCGGCATTTATTTAGATAAGGAGGAGTAATTTGACGCCCTCCCATAAACTGCGGGAATTCGTTATTCCGGGAGTTTATATCATATGGTACCACTGCACCGACATGACTTAACTTCATCCAACTAATTTCCTTCAAATTTGAAGCAATGTTAGCATGAAAATAGTGGCCATATATAATCCGGACAAGATGGCGTCAAACATGGCGCCCTTTTTTCACACAAAGCACTAAGTCAGTTTGATCCGAACTGTAGTGAAAAAATATTTTCAACTACAGTATAGTATCCAGGTGAATATAACCCATGCACATGTATAGCCTAAATCATGTTCAAACAAACACTGGCCTAAACACAGGCTGTTTTCGGGCTAAAGTAATAACACCTTTCTAAAGTAAAAGGTCCATTCAAAAATGTACTGGTT